>JASEVX010000006.1:80422419-80608568 GCA_031761405.1 Serripes groenlandicus
ACCATTCACAAACATTTTAGGGAAGCAGTATCATCATTTTTAACCAGATTGACTATATCCAAACATTTTTGCAGACGACAAAAAATTGACCTGTCATTTTTGTGAATTTTTAACCTTCTTTAGACACTTTTTTTTACCTCAGAGGTCTGGTTTTTGTGTAAATCTACAGAGAATGATATCAAATGAAAGCAAATTAGCAAATATTAGGACAATAAGGCAATTATTTTCAAAGAAATTTCAAATTTCCTATTCAACCCAAACCTAGGTTTCGCGAATTGAGTCCGGCAAGTTTTATGCGCTCGCACATCATCCCGGTCTCAAAGACAAAAAAAGCAGAAAAACATAACATTTTATAGGATTTACTGTGTCACATGTTTAAGGACATGGCTATACTTCATGTTTATGCCTCTTGTATGCAGCTAACCAATCAAAGAACACTTTTTATAGCTTGAGAAACATCATTGTGTATGGCAAATGGTCAAAAAGGCTATAACCTAATGGCTGGATACCCCCAATGGACCTAAATTACACTCCAGGCACCCAATTTTATCAATTTTCAAGCAATTTGACTGAATCCCACCCAATAAAGTACCCTAGAATGCTTCAATATGTGCAGCTGACAGAAATTTGACTTTTTATATGTTCCACCCAAAACCTCTTTAAGACAAAAAATATGTTTTTAATAATAGGTATTTCCTAATTATTTACAAAGTATGATATAAAACAAAATTACAAAAGCAAATATTAGGTCAAATAAGTTGTTATTATCAAAGAAAATTAGATTTTTGTATACCACCCAAATTTAGGTTTTTCGGCCAAGATTCATGCTTTTGTGCAATACATAGAACTTCGCGAAGGAAAAGTAAGAAAAAACATCACAAATTAAGATTTTTCTGTCTCAAATGTTCATAGAAATGATCAAACTTTATATTTATGCACCATTCACAAACATTTTAGGGAAGCAGTATCATCATTTTTAACCAGATTGACTATATCCAAACATTTTTGCAGACGACAAAAAATTGACCTGTCATTTTTGTGAATTTTTAACCTTCTTTAGACACTTTTTTTTACCTCAGAGGTCTGGTTTTTGTGTAAATCTACAGAGAATGATATCAAATGAAAGCAAATTAGCAAATATTAGGACAATAAGGCAATTATTTTCAAAGAAATTTCAAATTTCCTATTCAACCCAAACCTAGGTTTCGCGAATTGAGTCCGGCAAGTTTTATGCGCTCGCACATCATCCCGGTCTCAAAGACAAAAAAAGCAGAAAAACATAACATTTTATAGGATTTACTGTGTCACATGTTTAAGGACATGGCTATACTTCATGTTTATGCCTCTTGTATGCAGCTAACCAATCAAAGAACACTTTTTATAGCTTGAGAAACATCATTGTGTATGGCAAATGGTCAAAAAGGCTATAACCTAATGGCTGGATACCCCCAATGGACCTAAATTACACTCCAGGCACCCAATTTTATCAATTTTCAAGCAATTTGACTGAATCCCACCCAATAAAGTACCCTAGAATGCTTCAATATGTGCAGCTGACAGAAATTTGACTTTTTATATGTTCCACCCAAAACCTCTTTAGGTCACAATACACTAAATAAATTCCTTCTTTGTTTCCATGTAAATCGACCAACTTCAGTCATCAATTGTCACACTTTCTAAGCATTTCCCATAGAGAACACCATATATCATTGAAAAGAGTTACCTCTTAGCTTTAAAACAATCCAAAGAAAATGTGGGGTCATGTATTATGCAAGAAAGAACTCACCAGGCGAAAATGGTTACCGTCATTTACGACAAAAAAGGTCCCGGACAAACCGGTGTTTAGCATTCTCTACTTTCACTTTCAGACAAGGTCAAAAAAATAAAAGTCATCAAATCAATCATTTCCAGTGCATCCTATACACATTCGCAATGCATTTAAACTCATTGTCATATATTCAATACACACTGGTGATGGTATACACTCATTTCTACACAAACAAAGGTTTATTTAGGGACTTCAGTAGTGTAGATAGATCAAAGGGTCCGCGGATGTATTTAGCGTAATTTGACCTTTAAGACAAAAAATATGTTTTTAATAATAGGTATTTCCTAATTATTTACAAAGTATGATATAAAACAAAATTACAAAAGCAAATATTAGGTCAAATAAGTTGTTATTATCAAAGAAAATTAGATTTTTGTATACCACCCAAATTTAGGTTTTTCGGCCAAGATTCATGCTTTTGTGCAATACATAGAACTTCGCGAAGGAAAAGTAAGAAAAAACATCACAAATTAAGATTTTTCTGTCTCAAATGTTCATAGAAATGATCAAACTTTATATTTATGCACCATTCACAAACATTTTAGGGAAGCAGTATCATCATTTTTAACCAGATTGACTATATCCAAACATTTTTGCAGACGACAAAAAATTGACCTGTCATTTTTGTGAATTTTTAACCTTCTTTAGACACTTTTTTTTACCTCAGAGGTCTGGTTTTTGTGTAAATCTACAGAGAATGATATCAAATGAAAGCAAATTAGCAAATATTAGGACAATAAGGCAATTATTTTCAAAGAAATTTCAAATTTCCTATTCAACCCAAACCTAGGTTTCGCGAATTGAGTCCGGCAAGTTTTATGCGCTCGCACATCATCCCGGTCTCAAAGACAAAAAAAGCAGAAAAACATAACATTTTATAGGATTTACTGTGTCACATGTTTAAGGACATGGCTATACTTCATGTTTATGCCTCTTGTATGCAGCTAACCAATCAAAGAACACTTTTTATAGCTTGAGAAACATCATTGTGTATGGCAAATGGTCAAAAAGGCTATAACCTAATGGCTGGATACCCCCAATGGACCTAAATTACACTCCAGGCACCCAATTTTATCAATTTTCAAGCAATTTGACTGAATCCCACCCAATAAAGTACCCTAGAATGCTTCAATATGTGCAGCTGACAGAAATTTGACTTTTTATATGTTCCACCCAAAACCTCTTTAAGACAAAAAATATGTTTTTAATAATAGGTATTTCCTAATTATTTACAAAGTATGATATAAAACAAAATTACAAAAGCAAATATTAGGTCAAATAAGTTGTTATTATCAAAGAAAATTAGATTTTTGTATACCACCCAAATTTAGGTTTTTCGGCCAAGATTCATGCTTTTGTGCAATACATAGAACTTCGCGAAGGAAAAGTAAGAAAAAACATCACAAATTAAGATTTTTCTGTCTCAAATGTTCATAGAAATGATCAAACTTTATATTTATGCACCATTCACAAACATTTTAGGGAAGCAGTATCATCATTTTTAACCAGATTGACTATATCCAAACATTTTTGCAGACGACAAAAAATTGACCTGTCATTTTTGTGAATTTTTAACCTTCTTTAGACACTTTTTTTTACCTCAGAGGTCTGGTTTTTGTGTAAATCTACAGAGAATGATATCAAATGAAAGCAAATTAGCAAATATTAGGACAATAAGGCAATTATTTTCAAAGAAATTTCAAATTTCCTATTCAACCCAAACCTAGGTTTCGCGAATTGAGTCCGGCAAGTTTTATGCGCTCGCACATCATCCCGGTCTCAAAGACAAAAAAAGCAGAAAAACATAACATTTTATAGGATTTACTGTGTCACATGTTTAAGGACATGGCTATACTTCATGTTTATGCCTCTTGTATGCAGCTAACCAATCAAAGAACACTTTTTATAGCTTGAGAAACATCATTGTGTATGGCAAATGGTCAAAAAGGCTATAACCTAATGGCTGGATACCCCCAATGGACCTAAATTACACTCCAGGCACCCAATTTTATCAATTTTCAAGCAATTTGACTGAATCCCACCCAATAAAGTACCCTAGAATGCTTCAATATGTGCAGCTGACAGAAATTTGACTTTTTATATGTTCCACCCAAAACCTCTTTAGGTCACAATACACTAAATAAATTCCTTCTTTGTTTCCA
This sequence comes from Serripes groenlandicus, assembly GCA_031761405.1. Classification (NCBI taxonomy): domain Eukaryota; kingdom Metazoa; phylum Mollusca; class Bivalvia; order Cardiida; family Cardiidae; genus Serripes; species Serripes groenlandicus. Next base: position 80,426,410 of record JASEVX010000006.1, read on the forward strand.
TGTAAATCGACCAACTTCAGTCATCAATTGTCACACTTTCTAAGCATTTCCCATAGAGAACACCATATATCATTGAAAAGAGTTACCTCTTAGCTTTAAAACAATCCAAAGAAAATGTGGGGTCATGTATTATGCAAGAAAGAACTCACCAGGCGAAAATGGTTACCGTCATTTACGACAAAAAAGGTCCCGGACAAACCGGTGTTTAGCATTCTCTACTTTCACTTTCAGACAAGGTCAAAAAAATAAAAGTCATCAAATCAATCATTTCCAGTGCATCCTATACACATTCGCAATGCATTTAAACTCATTGTCATATATTCAATACACACTGGTGATGGTATACACTCATTTCTACACAAACAAAGGTTTATTTAGGGACTTCAGTAGTGTAGATAGATCAAAGGGTCCGCGGATGTATTTAGCGTAATTTGACCTTTAAGACAAAAAATATGTTTTTAATAATAGGTATTTCCTAATTATTTACAAAGTATGATATAAAACAAAATTACAAAAGCAAATATTAGGTCAAATAAGTTGTTATTATCAAAGAAAATTAGATTTTTGTATACCACCCAAATTTAGGTTTTTCGGCCAAGATTCATGCTTTTGTGCAATACATAGAACTTCGCGAAGGAAAAGTAAGAAAAAACATCACAAATTAAGATTTTTCTGTCTCAAATGTTCATAGAAATGATCAAACTTTATATTTATGCACCATTCACAAACATTTTAGGGAAGCAGTATCATCATTTTTAACCAGATTGACTATATCCAAACATTTTTGCAGACGACAAAAAATTGACCTGTCATTTTTGTGAATTTTTAACCTTCTTTAGACACTTTTTTTTACCTCAGAGGTCTGGTTTTTGTGTAAATCTACAGAGAATGATATCAAATGAAAGCAAATTAGCAAATATTAGGACAATAAGGCAATTATTTTCAAAGAAATTTCAAATTTCCTATTCAACCCAAACCTAGGTTTCGCGAATTGAGTCCGGCAAGTTTTATGCGCTCGCACATCATCCCGGTCTCAAAGACAAAAAAAGCAGAAAAACATAACATTTTATAGGATTTACTGTGTCACATGTTTAAGGACATGGCTATACTTCATGTTTATGCCTCTTGTATGCAGCTAACCAATCAAAGAACACTTTTTATAGCTTGAGAAACATCATTGTGTATGGCAAATGGTCAAAAAGGCTATAACCTAATGGCTGGATACCCCCAATGGACCTAAATTACACTCCAGGCACCCAATTTTATCAATTTTCAAGCAATTTGACTGAATCCCACCCAATAAAGTACCCTAGAATGCTTCAATATGTGCAGCTGACAGAAATTTGACTTTTTATATGTTCCACCCAAAACCTCTTTAAGACAAAAAATATGTTTTTAATAATAGGTATTTCCTAATTATTTACAAAGTATGATATAAAACAAAATTACAAAAGCAAATATTAGGTCAAATAAGTTGTTATTATCAAAGAAAATTAGATTTTTGTATACCACCCAAATTTAGGTTTTTCGGCCAAGATTCATGCTTTTGTGCAATACATAGAACTTCGCGAAGGAAAAGTAAGAAAAAACATCACAAATTAAGATTTTTCTGTCTCAAATGTTCATAGAAATGATCAAACTTTATATTTATGCACCATTCACAAACATTTTAGGGAAGCAGTATCATCATTTTTAACCAGATTGACTATATCCAAACATTTTTGCAGACGACAAAAAATTGACCTGTCATTTTTGTGAATTTTTAACCTTCTTTAGACACTTTTTTTTACCTCAGAGGTCTGGTTTTTGTGTAAATCTACAGAGAATGATATCAAATGAAAGCAAATTAGCAAATATTAGGACAATAAGGCAATTATTTTCAAAGAAATTTCAAATTTCCTATTCAACCCAAACCTAGGTTTCGCGAATTGAGTCCGGCAAGTTTTATGCGCTCGCACATCATCCCGGTCTCAAAGACAAAAAAAGCAGAAAAACATAACATTTTATAGGATTTACTGTGTCACATGTTTAAGGACATGGCTATACTTCATGTTTATGCCTCTTGTATGCAGCTAACCAATCAAAGAACACTTTTTATAGCTTGAGAAACATCATTGTGTATGGCAAATGGTCAAAAAGGCTATAACCTAATGGCTGGATACCCCCAATGGACCTAAATTACACTCCAGGCACCCAATTTTATCAATTTTCAAGCAATTTGACTGAATCCCACCCAATAAAGTACCCTAGAATGCTTCAATATGTGCAGCTGACAGAAATTTGACTTTTTATATGTTCCACCCAAAACCTCTTTAGGTCACAATACACTAAATAAATTCCTTCTTTGTTTCCATGTAAATCGACCAACTTCAGTCATCAATTGTCACACTTTCTAAGCATTTCCCATAGAGAACACCATATATCATTGAAAAGAGTTACCTCTTAGCTTTAAAACAATCCAAAGAAAATGTGGGGTCATGTATTATGCAAGAAAGAACTCACCAGGCGAAAATGGTTACCGTCATTTACGACAAAAAAGGTCCCGGACAAACCGGTGTTTAGCATTCTCTACTTTCACTTTCAGACAAGGTCAAAAAAATAAAAGTCATCAAATCAATCATTTCCAGTGCATCCTATACACATTCGCAATGCATTTAAACTCATTGTCATATATTCAATACACACTGGTGATGGTATACACTCATTTCTACACAAACAAAGGTTTATTTAGGGACTTCAGTAGTGTAGATAGATCAAAGGGTCCGCGGATGTATTTAGCGTAATTTGACCTTTAAGACAAAAAATATGTTTTTAATAATAGGTATTTCCTAATTATTTACAAAGTATGATATAAAACAAAATTACAAAAGCAAATATTAGGTCAAATAAGTTGTTATTATCAAAGAAAATTAGATTTTTGTATACCACCCAAATTTAGGTTTTTCGGCCAAGATTCATGCTTTTGTGCAATACATAGAACTTCGCGAAGGAAAAGTAAGAAAAAACATCACAAATTAAGATTTTTCTGTCTCAAATGTTCATAGAAATGATCAAACTTTATATTTATGCACCATTCACAAACATTTTAGGGAAGCAGTATCATCATTTTTAACCAGATTGACTATATCCAAACATTTTTGCAGACGACAAAAAATTGACCTGTCATTTTTGTGAATTTTTAACCTTCTTTAGACACTTTTTTTTACCTCAGAGGTCTGGTTTTTGTGTAAATCTACAGAGAATGATATCAAATGAAAGCAAATTAGCAAATATTAGGACAATAAGGCAATTATTTTCAAAGAAATTTCAAATTTCCTATTCAACCCAAACCTAGGTTTCGCGAATTGAGTCCGGCAAGTTTTATGCGCTCGCACATCATCCCGGTCTCAAAGACAAAAAAAGCAGAAAAACATAACATTTTATAGGATTTACTGTGTCACATGTTTAAGGACATGGCTATACTTCATGTTTATGCCTCTTGTATGCAGCTAACCAATCAAAGAACACTTTTTATAGCTTGAGAAACATCATTGTGTATGGCAAATGGTCAAAAAGGCTATAACCTAATGGCTGGATACCCCCAATGGACCTAAATTACACTCCAGGCACCCAATTTTATCAATTTTCAAGCAATTTGACTGAATCCCACCCAATAAAGTACCCTAGAATGCTTCAATATGTGCAGCTGACAGAAATTTGACTTTTTATATGTTCCACCCAAAACCTCTTTAAGACAAAAAATATGTTTTTAATAATAGGTATTTCCTAATTATTTACAAAGTATGATATAAAACAAAATTACAAAAGCAAATATTAGGTCAAATAAGTTGTTATTATCAAAGAAAATTAGATTTTTGTATACCACCCAAATTTAGGTTTTTCGGCCAAGATTCATGCTTTTGTGCAATACATAGAACTTCGCGAAGGAAAAGTAAGAAAAAACATCACAAATTAAGATTTTTCTGTCTCAAATGTTCATAGAAATGATCAAACTTTATATTTATGCACCATTCACAAACATTTTAGGGAAGCAGTATCATCATTTTTAACCAGATTGACTATATCCAAACATTTTTGCAGACGACAAAAAATTGACCTGTCATTTTTGTGAATTTTTAACCTTCTTTAGACACTTTTTTTTACCTCAGAGGTCTGGTTTTTGTGTAAATCTACAGAGAATGATATCAAATGAAAGCAAATTAGCAAATATTAGGACAATAAGGCAATTATTTTCAAAGAAATTTCAAATTTCCTATTCAACCCAAACCTAGGTTTCGCGAATTGAGTCCGGCAAGTTTTATGCGCTCGCACATCATCCCGGTCTCAAAGACAAAAAAAGCAGAAAAACATAACATTTTATAGGATTTACTGTGTCACATGTTTAAGGACATGGCTATACTTCATGTTTATGCCTCTTGTATGCAGCTAACCAATCAAAGAACACTTTTTATAGCTTGAGAAACATCATTGTGTATGGCAAATGGTCAAAAAGGCTATAACCTAATGGCTGGATACCCCCAATGGACCTAAATTACACTCCAGGCACCCAATTTTATCAATTTTCAAGCAATTTGACTGAATCCCACCCAATAAAGTACCCTAGAATGCTTCAATATGTGCAGCTGACAGAAATTTGACTTTTTATATGTTCCACCCAAAACCTCTTTAGGTCACAATACACTAAATAAATTCCTTCTTTGTTTCCATGTAAATCGACCAACTTCAGTCATCAATTGTCACACTTTCTAAGCATTTCCCATAGAGAACACCATATATCATTGAAAAGAGTTACCTCTTAGCTTTAAAACAATCCAAAGAAAATGTGGGGTCATGTATTATGCAAGAAAGAACTCACCAGGCGAAAATGGTTACCGTCATTTACGACAAAAAAGGTCCCGGACAAACCGGTGTTTAGCATTCTCTACTTTCACTTTCAGACAAGGTCAAAAAAATAAAAGTCATCAAATCAATCATTTCCAGTGCATCCTATACACATTCGCAATGCATTTAAACTCATTGTCATATATTCAATACACACTGGTGATGGTATACACTCATTTCTACACAAACAAAGGTTTATTTAGGGACTTCAGTAGTGTAGATAGATCAAAGGGTCCGCGGATGTATTTAGCGTAATTTGACCTTTAAGACAAAAAATATGTTTTTAATAATAGGTATTTCCTAATTATTTACAAAGTATGATATAAAACAAAATTACAAAAGCAAATATTAGGTCAAATAAGTTGTTATTATCAAAGAAAATTAGATTTTTGTATACCACCCAAATTTAGGTTTTTCGGCCAAGATTCATGCTTTTGTGCAATACATAGAACTTCGCGAAGGAAAAGTAAGAAAAAACATCACAAATTAAGATTTTTCTGTCTCAAATGTTCATAGAAATGATCAAACTTTATATTTATGCACCATTCACAAACATTTTAGGGAAGCAGTATCATCATTTTTAACCAGATTGACTATATCCAAACATTTTTGCAGACGACAAAAAATTGACCTGTCATTTTTGTGAATTTTTAACCTTCTTTAGACACTTTTTTTTACCTCAGAGGTCTGGTTTTTGTGTAAATCTACAGAGAATGATATCAAATGAAAGCAAATTAGCAAATATTAGGACAATAAGGCAATTATTTTCAAAGAAATTTCAAATTTCCTATTCAACCCAAACCTAGGTTTCGCGAATTGAGTCCGGCAAGTTTTATGCGCTCGCACATCATCCCGGTCTCAAAGACAAAAAAAGCAGAAAAACATAACATTTTATAGGATTTACTGTGTCACATGTTTAAGGACATGGCTATACTTCATGTTTATGCCTCTTGTATGCAGCTAACCAATCAAAGAACACTTTTTATAGCTTGAGAAACATCATTGTGTATGGCAAATGGTCAAAAAGGCTATAACCTAATGGCTGGATACCCCCAATGGACCTAAATTACACTCCAGGCACCCAATTTTATCAATTTTCAAGCAATTTGACTGAATCCCACCCAATAAAGTACCCTAGAATGCTTCAATATGTGCAGCTGACAGAAATTTGACTTTTTATATGTTCCACCCAAAACCTCTTTAAGACAAAAAATATGTTTTTAATAATAGGTATTTCCTAATTATTTACAAAGTATGATATAAAACAAAATTACAAAAGCAAATATTAGGTCAAATAAGTTGTTATTATCAAAGAAAATTAGATTTTTGTATACCACCCAAATTTAGGTTTTTCGGCCAAGATTCATGCTTTTGTGCAATACATAGAACTTCGCGAAGGAAAAGTAAGAAAAAACATCACAAATTAAGATTTTTCTGTCTCAAATGTTCATAGAAATGATCAAACTTTATATTTATGCACCATTCACAAACATTTTAGGGAAGCAGTATCATCATTTTTAACCAGATTGACTATATCCAAACATTTTTGCAGACGACAAAAAATTGACCTGTCATTTTTGTGAATTTTTAACCTTCTTTAGACACTTTTTTTTACCTCAGAGGTCTGGTTTTTGTGTAAATCTACAGAGAATGATATCAAATGAAAGCAAATTAGCAAATATTAGGACAATAAGGCAATTATTTTCAAAGAAATTTCAAATTTCCTATTCAACCCAAACCTAGGTTTCGCGAATTGAGTCCGGCAAGTTTTATGCGCTCGCACATCATCCCGGTCTCAAAGACAAAAAAAGCAGAAAAACATAACATTTTATAGGATTTACTGTGTCACATGTTTAAGGACATGGCTATACTTCATGTTTATGCCTCTTGTATGCAGCTAACCAATCAAAGAACACTTTTTATAGCTTGAGAAACATCATTGTGTATGGCAAATGGTCAAAAAGGCTATAACCTAATGGCTGGATACCCCCAATGGACCTAAATTACACTCCAGGCACCCAATTTTATCAATTTTCAAGCAATTTGACTGAATCCCACCCAATAAAGTACCCTAGAATGCTTCAATATGTGCAGCTGACAGAAATTTGACTTTTTATATGTTCCACCCAAAACCTCTTTAGGTCACAATACACTAAATAAATTCCTTCTTTGTTTCCATGTAAATCGACCAACTTCAGTCATCAATTGTCACACTTTCTAAGCATTTCCCATAGAGAACACCATATATCATTGAAAAGAGTTACCTCTTAGCTTTAAAACAATCCAAAGAAAATGTGGGGTCATGTATTATGCAAGAAAGAACTCACCAGGCGAAAATGGTTACCGTCATTTACGACAAAAAAGGTCCCGGACAAACCGGTGTTTAGCATTCTCTACTTTCACTTTCAGACAAGGTCAAAAAAATAAAAGTCATCAAATCAATCATTTCCAGTGCATCCTATACACATTCGCAATGCATTTAAACTCATTGTCATATATTCAATACACACTGGTGATGGTATACACTCATTTCTACACAAACAAAGGTTTATTTAGGGACTTCAGTAGTGTAGATCAAAGGGTCCGCGGATGTATTTAGCGTAATTTGACCTGGAAAGGAATAATTTGAAATGAAAGTAAAAATCGTCACAACTTGTATACCCCACCCACCCTTTTTCTAATTTCAGCCATGACATAGTCCTTTTAAAATTTGGTAACTGAACCCGGAACTCACTGTCAAGTTCACTGTATTAAAACGTGTAAATACGAACTATTACCAATCATTATTAAAGTTTGTGTAGCTGTATAAGTATATAAGACAATACTTACTTTTCTTTAGGTTGAAATGTCACGGAATTGTCTGTATTAATAATACCGGTAGGTATTTCACAACATATAAAATGTAAACGGCGGGAAAAAACTACAAGTACGCATGCGCGGTCATCGGAGGCCGGGATTTAAAGGTGTATCGTCGGTGTGTTACTGCGCATCTTTTCTACGCATGTCCTTTCCGATTAATTTTAGTGCTTTTCTCTTTTATGCTCATTGCACTCAATTTTAAAAATAGTGAAACTGTCAATATCCGGAACACGATATCAACAAGGTGTAAATTCGGTGTAAAATCATTATGTCCGCGCAAGCTAGGCTAAAGAGTGGCAGATTTTTATCTTGTAAACGTGCAGAAAGCGAAAGCAATCGCAATCTATTCAAAAGATTGACGGAAACTTGCATCGATACTGGATAATCGGTATCGGATTCGCCGCAAACTTAGCGGAAAACATGCCGGGAAGGAGAATTGTAGACTAGAACTCGTTTACTTGAAAGATCAGCCTGTTTGTGAAGACTGTGAAATAACACTATCTTAAGTAATATTTCTCCTGAAACCAGACATGGCTACATGTGGAACTGTGAATGCTGTCGAAACAACCAAACGACACCAGCCGAGCAAAAGGGGCAACTTTAGTTTAGGTAATTTACTATTAATTATAATTGTCTATGATGTTATTAGTTTATGATTTTACAAAAAATTAAGGGGGTGGGGGTTCGTCTGACAGTCATTTAACTGATTTTTATCTTGATATATTATCAAATTGAACACATTCAGTTAAATTTCAAGGAATTTTACCAAGGATTCATGAATAAGTAAACTGTCGCTGTGATATAACTGAAATAATGTTGAAAACAGCATAATACCCCAAAATTACCTCAATAAAACAAAGCCAACTTATTTCAATTTATGAAAGTCAGCTTTTATGATATTTAGGCCTACTTTTGTGAAAAAAAGAGGTGTCTTTTGATTGTGAATGGGGCCCCAATTAGGGTTATGAAATAACACTTTAGAAATAAAACATACACACAAAATATTCTATCATAGTCATAAATGATTACACATGTGTTTATATGTCTTAAAAGTAGATTGCAATATGATTTAGTTAACATTATACCAAAGCCAGGTATTTATCAACCTCTTTGTTCTATTTTTCAGTACTGTAGACAAGACTCCATATATTCAATTCAAATATGACATGGGTTCGCAGAAGGGTGGATCGGATGGAGCTATATAGAGTGGCTGCCACTCTAGTGGGGAGCAAGTCAGGAAAATGTGTTGCATTTTAACTTAGATCTCAAGACTGTAGACAATGTAGCTTTCATGAAAGTAAAGGTGAATCAATGCCCATCCATCAGTTTTGAAGAAACTGGCATGGTAGTTCTAAATCTTTTGAACCAGATGTGGCGCGCTGTCTTGTGCTCCAAAAAGATAATAGGAATGTGAATGTCTATGTTGTAATTATGGATGACGATCATGCATCAACCATGGTGAAAATTCAAGAAACAGTTTCCCATTTTGTACAAAGAGGGTCAGACACAAACCACAAGACAAGAAAAACATGAAGGAAACCAGTTGTACAATTTATTGAAAAAACTCTTTAACAGTTCAGTACTCAAGTCAATGAAGTATTTTCAAACGTGATTTAGTAAGGCTGTAATGCAGAATAAGTGTGATCCATATGCACTTGCTAGATCTTTAAATCAAACTGTCCCAAACTCATTTGGAGAGCAGAGGCTATCAAACTGTTCCAATTGTTTCCAATTGTTTCCCTTTGTTCGACTATCATGACATGAGTCTGCTGTAAGATCAGGGTAGTTTTCACAGAGCACTGTCAGTGTTACTTACATACAGACCTGAGACGTTTTCTTATGCTAAATTGCTTCTGCAGCAGTCAACTTTAAACATCGTGATAAAAGGAGAAATTGTTCAATTGAGCAATTTCTTCTTTTCAGTTTTGTCACAATACTTTCAACTGATTTCAGTAAGCATACCTACATTTATAGAGACTTTCTATGTTTTTTACCCAAATGTTATCAAAGTTGTCTGCTGCTGATTTGTTGAATGTGGGAAAGGGTTAACATGCCTCTTATCTGGTAAAACTATGTGTGCCAGCCTTTTTACCCGCTCACAGCAGATCATGGTGGAGTGCATGTGGGCTAGGCAGTATCTATGTCCCTGCTAGTACTGATTTGAAAAACCATGTATCATGTATAAGTGAACTGTGCTGGGATATAACTGAAATTTATACTGTTGAAATGGTGTAAATCGCAATTATAAATAGAATTATTGTATTTTTATTTTAAGGTTGATGTATGAACTTTGACATCTTGCTCATAATATTTTTTTTAACTATTCTATAATTCAGCTTTCAAAATAATACACCCATGCTTGTAATGCTCTACAGATAAACATTGTGAGTAACTTTGCAGAAGAAATGTTCATTTTGAATAACATAAAACTGTAATTTGTTCCTATGTTGTGAACCTAATCTGAGTCTTCATTTTTTGCCAATGGATATGTGTACAGACACTGTTTGCTGTATTTCTATATGCACAAAATGAAACAGTTTCAATAGTATATTTGAGTGTCATTCTGTGAGAACCAGACTGAAGGTCTTTGTGACTAGCATAGATTCAGACCAACCTGCACCTCTGTCTAACTTGATCTGATTGATCAGATCATATGCATGCTCAGACTGATGTTTATTGTAGAGAGCTTTAAAGGCAGTTTTGATTCCTGCCAACAGCAGGTCTTGGTAGATTGCCTGTAGGCAAGTAAGTTTTCATAGCCTAACTAATGAAATTGTATTATGTATAAGCAAACTGTTGCTGGGATCAGGGTCTTTCAAATAGTAGGATTACTATTTGAAAGACCCTGCTGGGATATAACCGAAATACTGTTGAAATGGCATAAAACCCCAATCATAAACAGAAACCATATTATTTGTTGTTGAAGGTTGATGTATGAATTTTGAAATATGTTGACACTAGGAGTATGAAGTTGAACTGAAAAATGTTTTAGAGTACACTGTGCATACCCAGCTTAGAGCAATATTGTCTTCTGATCTTGGTCTACTCAATTTATCAGTGTTTTAGACTCACTTATAAAATTAATGAAGATTGATGAATTCATACTTTCTCTGTGTCTAGAACTGATAACCTCACAATATAGTTGATTTCCACCAATGTTAGTCTGAGCATGACATAAGATTTTTTTATTTGAAAAAGATTAGATGCCACATCATAGATTATACTAAGATATATTTTTGTCTAGATATGTTTGTATAGTCTTCTGCTGAATGTATGTATGTTTGACAGTTTAGTGGGTTATATTTTCACTTAACAACACTGATAGAATCTTAAAAGTAATTTGTATGTAATAAGGAAGAAAACCAATAGTTTCTTTACTTCATTGAACACAGCTTTTATTTAGATATGCTTGTAACAAATTATACAAAATCTCTTTTTTGCAGAAATGCAATACCCCTTTCCCACTTGCAGAGCATTTTGAGGCATTTGCACTTGATGACTTCTGAACACATGTATTGTCACAAAGGGATAACTTGCTCATAGTGGGCAATATGTTTGCAACAATGTTTTCAACTCTTTTCTTCTATGCTACCTTCATTAACATAGAATTTCCATATTTTTTTCTGAATTTCTGCTGCAGGTTTGTATGTGGGAAAGGGAGTCATTGAGGATTTCATATTGACCTGTTGCCTTCTTTTCCTACTGAGGTACTTTTTATTTTTGTTTTTTATCCAATGTGAAATACATCAGTAAAATTGTTCCTGGTAATATGTACAGCAACTAGTGATTTATTTGCTTAACCTTTTCCCACATACAATGATTGAATGCTATAATTTCTCCTTTTGTCGCAATGTTTTCAAAGGCTGTCTGCTGCAGAGGCGTCAACATAAGTTGAAATGAATATGTGTATTGTCAACATAATTCATGTGAGACAGTGAGAGTTATTGAAGAAATATATAGATTAGAAGATTTTCAAATTTGTAATTTTTCCTAAAAAAAAATTCTGAAAGGGAGATAATTCAATGTGAAATTTATCGAAAGAACAAAGCCAACAGTGTTTTGTTTTGTTTAATTCAACAACCCATTTAACAAGTTATTGATATGAGAAATATTGAAAAAATATCTCCACTAAAAAGCTTTTAATTTTTAATTGATTTTTTGTTGGGCTATTATTAAAAAAAAAATCATAAAGGGAGATAATCCAATGTAAAATTCAACTAGTAAGCACTGCAACTATTGTTTTAAGCTTCATTCAAGAACCCTTATAACCAGTTATTCATATTACAAATTCATAAAAAAAATACTGCCCTAAGAGATATTTAATTCAAAATTGTATTTTTCCTGGGCTAATTTTATGAAAAAAAATCATAAAGGGAGGTAATTCAATAGGAAATATCTCTGTAATTAGCACCGCGACCTATATATTTTTTTGTTTCATTCAACAACCCTTATAATAAGGTGTTCATATGAAAAGTATTAAAAAAATCTGTCCACTATAATTTCTTAAATTCCAACTTTTGTATTGTACCCGTGCTCAATTTTATACAAATGTGATCATGGCGGCCATTTTGAATTATTGTATAATGAAGTGTTAAAATAAAAATATTTTAAAAATTGGTAAATATTGATGAAGTTGACACATGATTGATTCCTATAATATGAAATAAAAACATGTTGATATATAAATGTATGTGTTTGTGTTCACTGGTATGAAATAGTGTTGTTTCTCTACATTCCGTTATATTTCCTTAAACTGAGCACATAATATGGGTTTTAAAAGAGTGCATAGCAAAAAAAGTAGATCCGCGACCCATTGTTTTGATTGTTGTTTTGAGTTAGTCTTTGAGTAAGGAAGCTCTGGACAAAATTTAATAAAATTCTGTCCATTTGAAAAATTCAGAGGATACGCCTTTGGATTTAACACCATTTCGGCGGTTGTGGCTAGAAAGGAGTAAAAAACAAATTGGCTGTTTCGTACCCGAAAACAAATCGGCAGTTTGGTAACCTAACCGTTTCGTACCCGGAAATCGTTTGGCTGTTTTGTAACTGATACTGTAGTCTCAATATATCGCGTAGGATGCGAACAGTCAAAATAAAAAATCGCATTCCTTGTACAGAAACCTGGACTACTGATACTGATTTGAGGGCTTCCTGTTTTGTACCCGAAAACAAATTGGCTGTTTCGTTGGTATCAGGAAGTTATGGCCCAAACATTTATGGCCCAGCACATTTATGGCCCATATTTGGAAGTTATGGCCCATATATGAATTATATAGTGGTAGCTATAATACCCTGGAGGTGTGATAACATATGACATTCTGTTTAAATTATGTATTTTATTAATGATAAATGAGTAAGAATGTGAAAATAATTTATTGATGATAAATATTTAAAAATGTGAACAAATAAATAATATATTTTATGATATTAAGGGAAAATCACTGTTTTCAAGAAAATAAAACATAATACATATTTATGGAGTAAAATAGTTAAGAGCACATTTTTCAATTAAATAAAACAACGAGAATCAATATCACCACACTTCTGCTTTATTATAGTATGTTAAGAAGTCTAATGAACTCTACTGATGCTGTTCTGGCGGGGCAAAACCTATTAAATAACTGATTTCTCTCAGGAGTTTGCTGGTCGTCATCCCATGTACCTAATGGCATGTCATAAGATTGTTACAGGTTTTCTTTATTATCAGACTACTTTACTTGGTTTAATAAACAGATTATTACAGTAGTTGTGATCAAACTACTATATACCACTATATAATTCATATATGGGCCATAACTTCCAAATATGGGCCATAAATGTACTGGGCCATAAATGTTTGGGCCATAACTTCCAGAAGCTGTTTCGTTCCCGAAAATAAATTGGTTGTTTCGTACCCGAAAATATATCGGCTGTTTCGTAATCGAAAAAGTATCGACTGTTTCGTACCTGAAAAAGTATTGGGAACACATTGGCTGTTTCGTACCCGAAGTATCACAGTAAATGATGAAGGGAAGAATGTCTGCGTGTGAAGGGGATAGTGTGTCTATACAGATTTGAGTTTGATTATTTACAGGTTCAACTGTGTTTCTATACGGATTCTGGAGATTTCGTCTAACTACCATTTCGTCTAACTGATACTATAGAGTAAATGGGGTAGAGATTTCGTCTAACTTATCGATTATAGTACAATAATATGTTAATAGGGAAAGCCTAGGTCGTGTGAAAGCAAGAACAATTAATTAAGCACTTACAGTCAGTCCCACAACAAGAAACAAATTAATATGTTAATAGGCAAAGCCTAGGTCGTGTGAAAGCAAGAACAAATTAATAGGCAAATTGTAGAAAGTTCCAAAAAACAGAATTTAAAAAACATATTGAAAAAAACGAAACTTAGCATGCATTTAAGTTTAATTTGTACATATATATCTGTTTTATTTTTTATTAGGTCAGGATTGTAACAGACTGTAAGATTTCCAAGGATGTTGATGGAAAACAACACTAGAAGGCATTGAAGAATGTTCTTATTTATTTTTACAAATGCCAGTTATTTGTAAACTAGTAATACATATAATTGGAAACTGACTCTTACCATGGTTGATTGAATGACTTGCGCTTAACATTACTTTCAATGGTACTTCAGTTCACCTAACATTTTCCCCTGGCTTTCTAGAATACTAAAATACTCCACACAACAATCTTCCAAGGCAGATGGCTAACTTTGCATGATCTGGCTGAATGTATAATCATGAGACAATTTAAGATGAGAACACCATGCATACAGACTGAGAAAACTGTAATTTTTGACAAATATTTTCAAAAGTCCCATTTATAATGATGTATGTTGGAAAGGGTAAAGTTTAGCCCCTTGTCTGATGTAAATTACTTGATTTCTGTGACTAATCCGAATACATTGTCGGAATGGTGTAATTGATCCAAATTGAACATATTCAAAATGAACAATATGTTCCTATTCAACAACATTTTCACTTTGAACACCTATCTCCTTTTCTGGATTTTAATTTGTAAAACATGAAACAGCATCAGATTATTTGTTAATAAGTACCAGACTTAGTGTCAACAACAGTTACTGATTATATATACATGTATCTGAAATATGTTGTTTGAAAAAAAATGGATAATGAAAGATCTGATCAATATATTCAATATACATTTTATTGCATAAAACAATAAACAGTATGTTTATAGCAAATAAAGAAATTATAAAAAGTACAAACAGAGAAATGGATTTTCCAGAAGAATTTGCAATAATTTAACATTGTTAGTGATCATGTTAAAATTGCTCTATTATAAAAATATGATGTATAAATTTCGTTAAAACTTTGATATTAGAACGGTTATCAAAGCTGGATCAATCCTTGAACATGTACAGATTCTCAGAGTTATCAATGTTGATAACCATTCCTTTTTTTAATTGTTATTGCTCAATTATAAAAGCTTTTGAAAAGGGTACAGGGAGTAAACTATTTTCACTAGAAGCCTGGATAAAAATGTAATAAGTGTTTAAGTAAGACAACTCCCCACAACATAATTGTTTCATGTATACATTGTTAAGTTTAGTTGCCTCTTTCAAAACATGTACCTGCTGAGATTTGATCTTAGAACTCTTGTTAGACCAGGTGTTTTACCATTAAACTACAGTATAGGTTTTTATTTTGAGCAGCAGTTCATGAAAATATGTGTACTTTTATTACCAGTAAAGTATAAGAATTTTTTTGTTACAATGAATGTATACCAATTTAAATTTTACCATTTCTATTGTATAGATTATACAATTTCACACAGAAAAATGGATTTCACAATAAATTACATAGAAAACAGATACATTTCTGTGGTATTTCAGTTATATCAGAGGACAGAACACTTATGTGAGGTCACTGGGTGACTGACATTAATTATGAACTGCCTTATAGCCTTTTTCTGTTGAAAAACAGATTAAGTTTTCTTTATTGTTCAACCAAAATGTTTATACAAATTTATTTGAATAAAAAGTATTTTGAGTGTTTGTTGAATTTAAAAAGAGATTGATCCTCTTTATCTACAGATTTCAATGCTCAGTTTGTTTTTACCTTATTTGAGTTTGATATAGTTAGTGTACATTGCCCTGTTTCATAGACGGACCTAAATCGGTGACCGTAAAAGGCTTTTATTTTGCATTTGCTCTTCAATTTGAAGAGTTCTATGACATCATTGGTTGTTGTGCTCCCAAGTATGAAAATAGAGCTGTCAATAGATGTTGAATCTTTTTCAAATATTGTTTGAATACATACATGCAGAGTATTTAAAATAACCTAGTGAAAATAATGTTTAAATTCTTAGTACCAAGTTTGTCCAATCTGATCAATAAACACATTTTGGATAAAAAAAAAAAGAAGGAAACTACTAGAAATTCAGCCTGTTGAAAGAAAAGTAAAGTGTTTTACTGATAGCCCCCATATGACATCATTTCTTTTAAACAATCATGACTCATTTGAGTTTGATCAATAAACACATTTTGGTTAAAAAAAAGATGAATCTACTAGAAATGCAGCCTGTTGAAAGACTGCCGTCAATTTCTTACAAACATTAGGTTAGCTACTAATCCTCTGGTCCTGATTTGGTTCGGCACTTGTGAACTCACTACCAAAAATGGAAAATTCATTGAATTAGAGGGCGACGTCTACGAAAATGCAGATAGACTTATAGTCAAGTATCGCTACCTGATATCAGACATCCAACGATGCAATAGACAATCAGAAATAATTTTTCTTAAGTGCCCATACTACTCCATCATTGAATGGAACAGACACAAAGGTTGCAGTGATCTATCCAAATACACAAATCAGGACACAGCTCTTTTCTCTCTAATAGATTATTTCAATCAAAAACTGGACAACTTAAATTCAATCAGAACACCAAACCTATCTCAGGATATAATAAGATCAAGCAAAAAGAAAACGGACTCCCACGTGAAATATACAAAAAATTTAAACCTTTATCTGGACGGCATCCACCCAGGAACTCACCTTTCCAAGCTATGGCTTCATAAAATTTTGAAAATAAAGAATCAAGTGGAATGCAGCCAATCTCGCCCAAATCAAGAATAAGGAAACCCTGTTCTAACAGTAAAAATAAAAATCTACAGTGGCAAAGGGCAACACTTAAATAATTATCTAACGAACAAGGAATGTTCATAATCTATAAACTAGAATAGGGAAACCCTGTTCTAAAGTTTAAAAAGTTTAAACTCACAACTTGACAAAAGAGTTACAGTGGAATACAACTATATCAAAAAACAAATACCAAGACTAAAATGGAATGTCTACTCAATGAAACGACGTCAATATAGATAATAGGGAAGCCCTGTAATCTAAATCTAACTCTAAATATAAATAGATGTTAACTCAGATCAAACAATGGTTCAATGATAAAGGAAAAAACAATATTACTACAGAAATAGTCAAGACAGGGAAGCCCTGTTTTTGCCTCAAGCAATCAAAAGAAACTAATAAGGGATACCACTATAAAGGCATATCTAATAAGGACTAAGAAACCGCAATAAAGACCATAAAAGCCTATTGAAAATAACATATTATCTTAGACAAACAAGAAGTATTAAGACAATCGGATATTGAAATAGGGAATCCCTGTTTCGATTACAGATAAACAGAAACAAACATGGCAACACCATTTTGTTCTACGCCAATGGCCAGAAATAAGAGCGCTAAAAGAGCAAGAGTCGGAAGCAACACTTGTCCAAAATGTGAAAATACTATTACAGATAATGAAAGCCATCTAGCATGCAGTGTCTGTGAGTTAAATTATTGCATCAGTTGTACCAACATCTCATCTGGATTAGCAGAAGCACTCAAAGAAGACACTAGCCAAAACTTCAAATGGACATGTAATGGATGTAAACAAAATTTCCCATGCATGACAAGCTTATCCCAAAGACTAAAATCAATCGAAGAAACTACCAACTTCAGATTAAGCAATGTGGAAGATAAAGTCACAGAACTAGGCGAACAAATGGACTTCAAAATAAAAACAAACATTGATATAATTAGACCAAACCTAATTGAGGACATCAAAAAAGAAATCAAAGATTCATTACAAATGGATGTAAGACAAGAAATGAGAGAAATTGAAGACCAAAAAATCCGTGCCTTAAATGTAATTGTCTTCAATTTGAGAGAAAGCGACAGTACATCTAGTCAAGTTAGACAAACTCAGGACAACCAAAATTTCAAGCTCTTATGCAGGCATATTGGCGTAGATGACTTGGACATCAACGTATGTTTTAGAATTGGAAAGCCAGGAGAAGGCAAGCTAAGGCCCCTTAAAGTTGTGCTAAACAACAAAAAACAAAGAAAAGACATCATTATTAAGGCTTCTACAATCAGAAATCTTCCAAACACTAATATACTAAATAAATGTATAATAACGAAGGATCTGACCCCTAGACAAAGAGAAGAAAACAAAATAAGGAGAATCCAACGTTACAAAGACAAACAAAATACCAGAGATGGAAGTTTAGACATAAACCCAAAATACAATAACGAGACTATAAGTGACAAAAATGACCAAACACTTAAAGGACAGTCTACCTCAGACCTATATCTGACAAGCCCCATTCAAGAGAAATCACAGAATCTCCTCTCATCAATCAAGTACCATAGAGGAAGTAGAGAATCATTAAACAGTGATGACTCCTTCGCTACAGACGACATGGGAGAAACATTTATAGGAGGGAACCTAATACAAGGAAATAATACAATAAATTATTCAGATATCAATGTAGATAAGGCATAGGACGAGTGTTTTATTTTTAACAAAAAGGATGTAAATATCTCTCAAATCAGTGTAATGTACACAAACGCCGATTGTCTTCTAAATAAAATGAGTGAGCTCAAATCACTAATTAAAGATAAACAATATGACATTATTGCAATAACGGAAACCTTCCCAAAACAAAAACATAACGTAAACTACGACTCAGTTGAATGGTGCATCCAGGGATATAACATCTTTTATTGCCCTGATAAAGGACTAACAGAAAGAGGATGTTTAATTTATGTCAAAAATAACTTAAAAGCATTCCAACTAAACAATGTGGAAAACAAGCTCATAGAAACAGTTATAATTGGTATTGAATGTGCAAACAAGAAACACATCTTATTCTCATGCACATATCGCAGTCCTAGTTCTAGCGACAAATCCGTGCTGAAAGAAATCGAAAATATAATGATACTAAACAACTCAAATAATATCAATTTTGATATTAAAATACACGTGGGTGACTACAATTTCAAGGAAATCAACTGGGAAACAGAAACCACCTCAATGGGACCAGAAAACATCTCAACTTTATTTCTAGAAATAGTACGAGATTCGTTCCAACACCAACTTATCAAACAACCTACTAGATACAGAGGTGACAATACACCAAGCATTTTAGACCTTATAATTACAAACGAACCAGGAATAATCGGCGAGATATCCCATAATGCACCACTCGGAAATAGTGACCACGAAGTTTTAGAGTTCGAAATCCTTAAGATAGACAATGAAAAAGTATATAATGAAGTCAAATTATCCTACTGGAAAGGAGACTACATAGAAATAAACAGAGAATTATCCAATGTCAATTGGAATCGGGTGTCAACCCATGAGGATGTCAATGAAATCTGGAGCAGATTTGCCGATCATTTATCAAATATTACTAGAAAACACATACCAGTGTGCAACTCTGCCCCCAGAAAATTTGACACTCCATGGATGGACACTCAGACACTACAGGCAGTAAAAAGAAAAAGAACCATGTGGAAAAAATTCAAGTACAGCCAATACCCAGAGGCCAAAATAAAGTATGACATAGCCAAGAATGAGGCTAACTACAAAATCAGAAATGCAAAAAGATGTTACGAAAAATCAATCGCTATGAAAATGAAGACAGATTCAAAAATATTTTGGAAATTTGTTCAGTCTAAAACCAAAACCAAAGAAAAAATACAATCAATAATAGACAAAGAGGGAAACATCCATACCGATAACAGAGAAAAGGCAGAACTCCTTAACACATTTTTCGAGAGTGTCTTCACGAAAGAAAATAATGAAATACCAACCTTTGCTGACAGAACCGCTTATAGACTAGACACAGTAAAATTCACAGAATCAAGAACACTTATAAATCTATCAAAACTGAAAGAATCAAAATCACCAGGATACGACTCAATGCACCCAAAAGTTATAAAAGAAACAGCACTACAAATAAAGACCCCATTAACTAACTTATTCAACCAATCAATGAAAGTTTCCATTGTACCAACGGAATGGAAACGAGCAAACATAATGCCTATCCACAAAACAGGACCCAAGAACCTTGTATCAAACTACAGGCCAATAAGTTTAACATCAATTATAGGGAAGATAATGGAAGTAGATATTAGGGATGCAATTATGAAACACATGGAGTCAAATAACTTATTTACAAATCACCAACATGGATTCAGGAGTGGCAGATCATGCCAGACCCAACTCTTAGAAGTCATTGAAGATTGGACTTTCAACCTTGATATAAAAAACAAAATGGATGTCATATATCTAGACTTTCAGAAAGCATTTGACACCGTACCGCATAAACGATTACTACAAAAACTAAAAGGATATGGAATATGCGGAAATCTACATAAATGGATAGAAAATTTCTTAAGCGGACGTGAACAAAGAGTAGTCCTTAACAACTCACACTCAATGTGGACGCCGGTAATTAGTGGTATCCCTCAAGGAAGCGTCTTAGGACCAATTTTATTCACAATCTACATAAACGACCTCCCGGATGTGGTAACCAACATAGCCAAACTTTTTGCCGACGATACCAAAATATACTCGGTTGTTAACAACACCAAAGACAAGAAAAACCTCCAAAAGGACCTGAACGAATTATCAAAATGGTCAAATACATGGCTTTTAAAATTTAACAATAACAAATGTAAACATCTCCATCTAGGACAAGATACTAACTACACCTATCACATGAGCGGCAATATAATATCAACAACCACAGAAGAAAAAGACCTAGGTGTCATAGTGGACAACAAACTAAAATTCAGCCAACACATAAGCTCAAAAGTTAAAAAAGCAAACCACATATTAGGCATTATAAGAAGATCATTTTCGCATTTGGATAAAGATATGCTACTAGTCCTTTACAAGAGCCTGGTGAGGCCACACTTGGAATACGGAAGCTCAGTTTGGTCGGTAATTAACAAAAAGGAAGACCTACTCCTAGAAAATGTCCAAAGAAGAGCTACTAAATTAATACCGTCACTCAAAAATAAAGAATACCAACAGAGGCTAAAAGAACTTGGATTACCTACATTACAGTATAGAAGATTAAGAGCTGATATGGTGGAAACATACAAGATTTTAAACAACATCGACAAAGTAAATATTCATAAGTTATTCCACTTTCATCAGACTAACACAAGAGGTCACAACCATAAGTTGTTCAAATGCCACTGTAGATTAAACATTCGAAAGTATTTCTTCTCACAACGAATTATAGTACCATGGAATAATCTGCCTGATAGCGTCGTAAATGCAAAAAATGTAAATAACTTTAAAAACTTGCTAAACAAGTGCTGGAATGATCCAGTTTTTAAATTTGTGCCATATTATGGAGAACCGGAAGCGGCACAACAAAACAAAATCCAAAATGGACCAGAGAGGCGGAAGCCTAACACGGTCTCGACAACAAGGTAAACAAGGTAAACAAGTAATGTGTTTTACTGATAGTCCACATATATATGACATCATTTCTTTAAAACAATGGACTCATTTGAGTTTGATCAATAAACACATTTTGGATAAAAAAAAAGATAAATCTACTAGAAATTCAGCCTGATGAAAGAAAAGTAATGTGTTTTATTGGTAGCCCACATATGACATCATTCCTTTAAAATAATGGACTCATTTGAGTTTGATCAATAAACAAATTTTGGATAAAAAAAAATATGAAACTACTAGAAATTCAGCCTATTGAAAGAAAAGTTATGTGTTTTACTGATAGTCCACATATAACATCATTTCTTTAAAACAATAGACTCATTTGAAGGCATGAAAGTGTTTTCCTCTCTTTCAGGTTGGAGGATATAGACATTTAGACATTAAGACATTTACTATGTATGCTCCTTTCCTTACATGTATGGTGAGTGTAAGGAACGACAACTCTGCGAAGGAGATTGTACATTCACCAGTAAGACCGGAAGCAAAATGGCCGAAAAAAAGTGCTATGGGGTTGAGATTTGATATGTGAAAAACAGTAAGATTGTACTGAATTCTCGTTGTTTTGATCTCGTATGATGTGTTCGTATGTGTAACCTATAGGCGTGCTTCGCTCGAGCCTTCGGCTCGAGCTTTCACACGTATTAGGTCAGGATTGTAACAGACAGTAATATTTCCAAGGATGTTGATGGAAAACAGCACTTAGAAGGCATTGAAGAATGTTCTGATTTATTTTCACAAATGCCAGTTATTCGTAATATAACTAGTAATAAATATAATTAGAAACTTGACTCTTACCATGGTTGATTGAATGACTTGAGCTTAACATTACTTTCAATGGTACTTCAGTTCACCTAACATTTTCCCCTGGCTTTCTAGAATAATATATTAATAGGCAAAGCCTAGGTTGTGTGAAAGCAAGAACAATAATTAAGCACTGTCAGTCCCACAACAAGAAACAAATTAATAGGCAAATTGTAGAAAGTTACCAAACAGAATTTGAAAAACATTGAAAAAACCCAAACTTATCTTGCATTTAAGTTTAATTAATTTGTACATATCTGTTTTATTTTTTATTAGGTCAGACTTGTAACAGACTGTAAGATTTCCAAAGATGTTGATGGAAAACAACACTAGAAGGCATTGAAGAATGTTCTGATTTATTTTTACAAATGCTAGTTATTTGTAAACTGGTAATACATATAATTGGAAACTGACTCTTACCATGGTTGATTGAATGACTTGAGCTTAACATTATTTTCGATGGTACTTCAGTTCACCTAACACTTTCCCCTGGCTTTCTAGAATACTAAAATACTCCACACAACAATCTTCCAAGGCACATGGCTAACTTTGCATGATCTGGCTGAATGTTTTTCAGATGAAAACACTATGCATACAGACTGAGAAAACTGTAATTTTTGACAAATATTTTCAAAAGTCCCATTTATAATGATGTATGTTGGAAAGGGTAAAGTTTAGCCCCTTGCCTGATGTAAATTACTTGATTTCTGTGACTAATCTGAATACATTGTCAGAATGGTGTAATTGATCCAAAATGAACATATCCAAAATGAACAATACAGTCCCAAGTTTTTGCCCTCCAAACTTATCATTTTGATAAAGGCTATCCTGGGGTCAGTGTTTATTAACACCTCACTGATAATGATCTAAAGCAAGCCGCAGAGTCGTAAATACTGCCTGCCCGTATCAAATTCCCAACACATGTTTCTGATTTTTAGCAACAAATATCGAGCTGTACTTGTATTTACAGTTGTCTTTGCCGTTCAGAACATTTTATTTGATTTAGTATACTTGCAATTACAAGTTGAAGAATTAATTCTGTTGTATTTCATAATAATTACCCCAGTGAAAATATTGACTGAAATTTCAGTGAGATTTCAGTGGGATTTCAGTGAAATACCAGTGAAATTTCAGTGAAAGAAAGGGGCAAAATAACAGTGAGATTTCAGTGAAATTTTGGTGAGATTTCACTGATATTTTGGTGAGATTTCAATGAAATTTTGGTGAGATTTCAGTGAAATTTTGGTGAGATTTCAGTGAAATTTTGGTGAGATTTCAGTGAAAGAAAGGGGCAAAATAACAGTGAGATTTCAGTGAAATTTTTGTGAGATTTCACTGATATTTTGGTGAGATTTCAGTGAAATTTTGGTGAGATTTCACTGAAAGAAAGGGGCAAAATAACAGTGAGATCTCACCAAAATAACAGTGAAATCTCACCAAAATTTCAGTGAAATCTCACTGTTATTTTGCCCCTTTCTTTCACTGAAACTGCACTGATATTTCACTGAAATCTCACCAAAAATTTCAATGTTATTTTGCCCCTTTCTTTCACTGAAATCTCACTAAAATTTCAGTGGAATCTCACCAAAATTTCAGTGAAATCTCACCAAAATAAGGAGCAAATATAACATTGAAATTTTGTTGAGATTTCAATGAGATTTCAGTGAAAGAAAGGGGCAAAGTAACATTGAGATTTCAGTGAAAGAAAGGGGCAAAGTAACATTGAAGTTTGAGTAAAATGTGTTCAAGAACATCTAAAATCAATGTTGTGACCTCTGTGACTTTCCAAAAGATATACATAAAAATTTAGAATTGAAAGGAAAACATAATTACAAACTGATTGTAGGAAAATGTGAACAGACAGATAGATAACGACGAGTGATCACAATAGCTCACCCGTCACTTTGTGCTCAGGTGAGGTTAAAACTCATGCAGTTTAAATCAACTATAAATTATGAGCTCAAACATCTAACAAAGTTTTATTTTATTTAATTAATCTTTTAATTTGTATTTATTATTTCGGATGCCCCTTATTTTGTTGTTGAGCTTGGGAACCACTGTTTCCATCCAGATCCTGGTCCTCTCCTCCTCTGTGGCTGTCAAATGAAAGTTGTTGAACAGTTCACCTAAAACAAATGACAATATGTTGTAAATTTCATGTGACAACTAGAAATAATTATACTGCATGTACAACCATAAAAATCAGTACCCTAGCTCATTCTAACCATATGATAACGAATCTGCCATTTACATGATACTTAATTTATTTGTGTTATCATTGTGCCATTAATGCAAGGCAAATGAAATACAGTACTTTAAAGTAAAACAGTACTGTGAAATACAAGTAAAAACATGATTTCTTTAACTTAAAATTTGAAAGTATGTGGTCATTTTAACCCTTTCCCACCTATCGACGCATTTTGATGCATCTGCAGCAGACGACTTTTGAAAACAATGTGACAAAAGAAGAAATTGCTCGAAAGGAGCAATTTCTCCTTTTGCCACAATGTATCAACTATTTTTCAGTACTTATACCCTTATTTATAGAGTTGTTCCTTGTTTTTGCTTGGATGTTTTTGAAGTCGTCTGCTGAAGATGTGTTGTATGTGGGAAAGGGTTAAGAATGTTCTGAAAGTACATTTTACAAAACATGTTCACTTTGTATTTATGAAGAAATATTTAATAGAGAAGTTAAAACAAATAATCATTACAATTGACACTGAACAGTCGAACCAGACAGAATATACAATATGAAAACTTTAGTGAACATATTTATAATCGATTATTGGTTGAATGGGACAACTGATGATCAATTCTAATTTTGGCAACAGATTTCCCAACCCTAATTTTAATTAATATGATGTTGAAAACTTGTCATAGCCGTTTTAACATAGTGTACATAATACATTGTAGTTGTCTCTCACCTGTGAGACATGAAATTACCAATACAGATAATATTATCTCTATGAGAGTATGACCGTATGTTATCATATATTATTAAAGACATTCTACTATGGCCAATGAGTTGAAGATTTATTAAATCAAAACTTTGTGGTGAAAGCGCGGCAAAGGGAGATTCTTGGCAAGTTCTTTGTCTGTTGTATTCACTTCTAGTAGAATTTAATACCAAACGTCTGAATCAACACCATCTAGAAGCCGTCTTCAACAAGTAATTTTGCATTTACATTTATCAGACCGGCGCAATCAACGTTATTATGATGTTTACATCACACAGCTATTGCAAAGATTAAATAAATCATATTTAACATTGACTTGAGTCTCAAAAATATGCAGCTTATCTCTTTACCACATGAAATCGAAATCACATCAGCAAACAATTTGAATCGGCCGCCATTTTGTTTGTTTCCAACATGTGGTTAAATTGACTACACGAAATAGGTGAACAAAATTAAAAGAAATATCACCCAACTCCCTATACTTTTGTTTGTATAAAATATATAATTGTTTCTTTCAATATTTGATTCGGTTAAAAGGCAACACCTGAATGAAAACACGGCATTCAAAAATGTAAACAAAGGCGACGGGTCGAGAATTTTATATATTTTTGTCAGAAAATCAAGTGAAAAAGTTAAAATTATGCTAGATGGCAAGAATTATATGACCCCATCAGAAAATTGTGAAGAACCATTTGTAATTGTGAATGGATCCCTTTAACGGTACCATCTATAGAAGGAAAACAATCGCTGTATAATCAATATGACCTTGACCTAGGTCAGTGAAACGCGAACTCATACAAAAGGTATTGCTGATGAAAATATGTATTCAGTTTCATAGCAATCAGATAATAAATAAAGTTACTTAAGCGATGACCTGACTTTATACACTTTTAATAGCCACTGTGACCATGTTAATTCAAAGTGGCAATGTTGGTGAACATGTGTGTCAAGTTTTATCCACAATCGGATCATAAACAAAGTTGCTAGAGCAATGACCTTGTTTTATACAGAAGTATAATAGTCACTGTCACCTTGACCTTGGCCTAGGTCAAAGAAATGCCAACTTGTACAAGAGGCAACAGTATTGAACCTGTGTATGAAGTATCATGCAAATCAGATATGAAATGAAGTTGCTAGAGCGATGACGTCGCTTTGGACACATACGTATGGCGAATCCCTATATACCCGCGACGACCTCGATATGCATACCGGTATACTACCACTACACACTGTTCTAATCAAGCATGCGGCTAAATCCGACATGTCATGTTGTTAATATTAATGAATCTCCCCTCTGCCCTGTAATAACTCTTTGTCCTTTGCAGGTAATAGCAAAGACCTTCCCCTCCTCAGTTTCAATGTAATACCTTTGAGAGTATAATGTCCAGTGTAGATAGTTCAAAATTCACCGATGGTTTGGGGTGATCTGACAGGCTGATCATTTTCTTGGAAACATCAAGATTAACATCACTTCTTCACCTTTTCAGTTCCCTTTTAGTTTTGTCAGCATCTTGTTTTGTCTGCTTAGCCTGGAATATTCAAATTAGGATCACATATACAATTACTATCAAAGGCAATTGACAGTTATTTTAATAACGGATATGTTCAATAATGCCATTTTAATATAATAAATGAATAAACAAAAAGTTTTATTATTATAAATGAATGTTTAGTTTACTTTTTCCTAAATATTTACTGATTTAGGTCGAATTGCGTCTTCTTTGCCCATTTTGTTGCGTCAAAAAAGCAAGAAACGCACCCTCGCGCAAATACTGAACAAAAACTTACGAAAATATATGGTACGCAAGATGAATGAAAATGTCTGCAATACTAAATGATGTTTCATTTCAACGATTACCTTACAGACATCTTTATGACGTCCTGACATGTCTCAATATGAACTGTTCCACCAGAAAACCAACATCATGGACTCTGCGTAATGTATCGATGCCGAACAGCCTGCACAGTCCGGTGCAGGATATTCCGGACCGACACATTCCGTCTCAGTGATAAGAGTAATGATTTCACAGGAGGTGAAAAGTGTCTGTCCGGGTTAACCTACGCGGCATGCTTACGATCCGGTTCGACACTTTACGCAGTCTACAATGTTGGTTTTGTCGCGGGACGGATCATATATGGAAAGGAACTGACAACTGTCTGAACAAATATAAAGTGATTGTTAGGATTTCTTTAACAAAACATTATGAAAAGACTCGGGCCTCCATTCAGCAACCATTTTTGAGAAAATTCTAAAGACTTCAACAAACAAGAGGGCTCACCTTAATAAATACAATGTACTGCAATGCAAAACACATCAAGACAATTATTCTGAATGCAATTCAGATATCCTCAAGACAACATTCTGACAAAGTTTCAACTTGCTCAAAGTAAAAATGCGGCCTTTGGAGTTTGAACAATATTTTCCTTTATTGACCTTGTTTCTGACCCAATATGACCCATATTCGAACTTGACCTAGATATAATTTAGACAAACATTCTGACCAAAAAATGTGGCATCCAAAGTGTTTACAAGATTTTCCTTCAATTTGGCCTAGTGACCTAGATTTTGACCCTACGTCACCCATATTCAAACCTGGCTTAAGATATCATTTAGATAAACATTCTCATCAAAAATGTCAAGCTGCTGTAGCAAAAAATGCGTCTTCTACAGAGTTAATAAGATTGTCCTTAAACTTGGCCTAGTGACCTAGTTTCTGACCCAATATGACCCATATTCAAACTTGGCTTTGATATCTTTAAGACAAACATTCTGACAAAATTTCAAACTTCTGAAGCAAAAACTGCAGCCTATAGAGTGTTAACAAGATTTTCCTTCAATTTGATCTAGTGACCTACTTTTAAACACAACATGACCCATAATCAAACTTGTCTTACATATCATCAATACAAACATTCTGATAAAGTTTCATCATGCTCAAGTTAAAAATGCAATATCCAGAGTGTTAACAAGATTTCCCTTCAATTTGGCCTAGTGACCTAGATTCTGACCAATATGACCAATATTCGAACTAGACCTAGATATAATCAAGACAATCATTCTGACCAAATTTCAAGCTGCTGTAGCCAAAAAACCGGCTTCTACAGAGTTAACAAGAATTTCCTTCAATTTGGCCTAGTGACCTAGATTCTGACCCAATATGACCCATATTCGAACTTGACCTAGATATTATCAAGACAAACATTCTGATAAAGTTTCAACATGCTCAAGTTGAAAATGTGGTCTCCAGAGTGTTAACAAGATTTCCCTTCAATTTGACCTAGTGACCTAGTTTTTGACCTCATATATGAGCCAGTTTCGAACTTGATTTGATTTGATGGAGATGAATGTTCTGCTAAACTTTCATGAAGATTGAATGCAAAATGTAGCCTGTAGAGTGTTAACAAGCGCAAATGTTGACGAAGGACGATGCACGGATGCCGGAAAAAATGTGATCACAATAGCTCACCTTGCACTTCATGCATAGGTGAGCTAAAAACAAACTTCAAATTCCATACATTCACATATTAAAGGTAAATATATATGTAAGTAATTATATAAAGTAAGTTTGCAAATTTATTTCTAATACTTTTCTTAAGTTTCATGGTTGATTATTGCTCTCTTGAGTTCAAGTCTAAGAATATTCTGGAGAACGGTCGGTGAATGCAAGGTCTGGCCTCTGCATGTCTGTCAATTAATAGGTTTTATTCTTCATTAATTTGACAAGGTCTATATGAAAAATTTACATTTGAGAACTTAGTTCTCAGGTCAGGTACACCATTATAAATATAAAATGTTCACCTTTGTTACAAAGTCAATAGTTTATCTGGAACACCGTCAACAGGTTACAGGTAGTGAGTGTCCTTGAAACTTTCGTCAGTTTTCCCAAGCTAGAATGTTTTCCAAATTATGCCTGCTTCATCTGAAAAGTATGCATTCAAGTATTAATTTGAATTAATTTGAATTGCTGGTTTAGGCAAATATTTGTAAAAATGGGAATGTGTCTTGAATTTGTGCATTCTGCTCATGTAAAAATTTATGGTTCAAACAAAACAAATCCGAGCCCCGGTAGCTCAGTCGGTAGCAACGTGGGCTGTCAATCCAGGGGTTGTGAGTTCGAATCCCAGCTCGGCCAACATTCTTTCAGACGTTTGACAAAAGTCATTGTGACCTGCGTCATACATTGTTCACCAATGGGCTGTTTAACAATCTATGTGGAAAAGCAGCCAGTTGCTTGGAAAGTATGTTGTGTGGGAAAACCAGGAAACACATGAGTAGGTGAACTGGTCACAGTGATTTGACGAACAAAAATTGAAAACAGCGTTAAACACCAATCAAACAAAAGTTAATGTAGTATTGCAACCAATACAAAAGTCCCCTACCGGACAAGGACATTTAACCTCTATGTGTGACCTTGACCTTTGTAGTACAGGCCTGTGTCTTGTGTGACACATGGCACATCATCATGGTGAACATGTGTGCCCAGTAACTTGGGAATCCTATGATGCATGGTTTAGATATAAGCCGAACAAGGTACAGTCCTATCAAACAGTACTCATTTTGACCTTTGAGGTACAGGCCTGAGTCTTGTGCACGCCAGGCCACCTCAGCATGGTTAACGGGTGTGCCAAGTTTCTTGGAAATCCTATGCTGGATGGTTAAGATGCGGGCCAGACAAGGTTAGGTGGGACTGACAGACAGAATCATCCAAACCTATAGTCCCCAAACCGGTCACTGACCACTATTACAAAAATAGAATGGCTTATTAGAAACCCAGCAACAATATTTATGTGGGTGCCGTACGCAGGTTAACATATACCAATGATATATGATCAGTGTTTTGTGTTTTTTTCAACCCAAATTGGGGCCGACATTCACAATCAAAAGACTACCCTCTTTTTCACAAAAGTAGGTCTAAATTTCACAAAATAATTTTATCACATTTTACATGTCACTATTTTCACAATTGAAAGGTCACGAAACAGTGAGAAAAACACTGATGATCAAATAAATGCTTCAAAATATTAATCTTTTGGGACAGAGAGAGATCTTCGTCACAGCATTTTGATTGCAATAAAAATGAAATAATGCAAGATAAAAGTAAAGTAATTACTTACGAATATTCTAGAACATATAATCCACCAGCCAAACAAAAATAAATGCAAACATCGACGATAAATTGCATATAATCGGTGAAAAAACAGCATCCGTGTTGAAAATGGCCGCCATCTATGTTCTATGTTCTCTTCTCAAAACCTTCCTTGAGGAAGAACCATCTGTTGATGTGGTATTTCCTTTTACTGGTTGAATCACCTCCACCAATGATATTTCACAATTTACACTATGTACGCCTTGTGTTGGAGTTTTAGACGCTTTGTGAACTATATGTCTAACATTAACATTTTCTTTTAGCGCCCACGTGGGGTGAACAAAGGGTGTGTCACTTTTGGTCGAGGGTCGAGTGTCGAGTAAGAATGGTCGAGTGTCGAGTAAGAACGGTCGAGTGTCGAGTAAGAACGGTCGAGTGTCGAGTAAGAATGGTCGAGTGTCGAGTAAGAATGGTCGAGTGTCGAGTAAGAACGGTCGAGTGTCGAGTAAGAATGGTCGAGTGTCGAGTAAGAATGGTCGAGTGTCGAGTAAGAACGGTCGAGTGTCGAGTAAGAACGGTCGAGTGTCGAGTAAGAATGGTCGAGTGTCGAGTAAGAATGGTCGAGTGTCGAGTAAGAACGGTCGAGTGTCGAGTAAGAATGGTCGAGTGTCGAGTAAGATAGATTGAATGAGGAAAGTAAAATAAAAGCTACAGGTCCTCATCAATTTATTGGAAGAAAAAAAAAGTTTGGTTACTAAGCTACACACATGTATACACTAACAAATATTTGGATTCACCTGATTAATTATTGTTTAATAATGTAGTGACAAATGTGTATATTCTTAAATCAATCTCAACTTTGAGTTGTTTATTAATACAAATTGAGGTCAATGTTGTGTCATTAAAGAATTATTTCAGCATATGATTAATGTAAACCCTTTCCCTCATACGACAATTCTGCAGCACACAACTTTTTTGTCTTAAGATAGAAATTTCGATAATTGAATGGTTAACCTATGACTAAAAGCGGAAAACATTGTGGCAAAAGGAGAAATTGCTTGCTTTGAGCAATTTCGTCTTTTGTCACTATGTTTTCAAAAAAGCTGTGTGCTGCAGAGGCGCCAAAAAACGTCTATATGAGGGATAGGGTTATATAAACAAGGAATATTAAACAAGAACAGTTACTGACTTGGTTGAAGATGGGAAATTCTTTAGAGAATTATGTAACTTGAAACCCAAACAGTCAAACCTCTGATAGTTAAATATTCCTGGATTAACATTAATCATATGCTGAAATAATTCTTTAGCGAGGGATTAAGAATGGTCGAGTAAGAACGGTCGAGTGTCGAGTAAGAATGGTTGAGTGTCGAGTAAGAACGGTCGAGTGTCGAGTAAGAACGGTCGAGTGTCGAGTAAGAACGGTCGAGTGTCGAGTAAGAATGGTCGAGTGTCGAGTAAGATAAATTGAATGAGGAAAGTAAAAAAAGATATAGGTTCTACATATATCATTTTATTGGAAGAAAAAAAAGAAGTTTGGTAGTACATTCAAGAAGACTTACAAATATTTGAATTCACCTAATTAATTATTATTATCTTGAGATAAATGTGAAAAATCTTAGATTAATCCAAACTTTCAGTTGCTTATTAACACAAATTGAGGTCAATGTTGTGTCATTAAAGAATTATTTCAGCATATGATGCTAGTGTTTACCAAGGAATATTAAACAAGAACAGTTACTGACTGGGTTGAAGATGGAAAATTCTTCAGTAAATTATGTAACCTGATACCCAAACAGAAACCTTTCTGATAGCAGTACAGCTCTGACAGCATGATTCTATTTAATCAGTCTGTAATGGTCAATGACATCCTATTAAAGTGAAAGGCTAACAGTTAACAGAGATAGCAAAGACATTTGCATGATCATTGTTTATTTTGATATCCTTCTGGATTTTAAAATTGGCAATTAGATGTTTGACCATTTATACTAAGCAAAAAGAAAACAAAAGAGAGTTAGTTTTCCTTCTGTAGCTTTGTATGTCCTTCTGACTAATTTTTTTTTTTTGTCTCAGTTTTTATTTTTAATTTATAAATACTGGTCTTATTTTTTCCAATTTCTTTAATTTGTTGATACAACAAAGAAAGGGGTCAAGTTAAGTTGGTATTTGAAAACATAGTGTTAAAAGAAGAAATTTCACAAATTGTGAAATTTCTCTTCTTTTGACACAATGTTTTCCACTTCTAGTCATAGGTAATCCATTCAATTATTGAGATTTTCTATGTTTTGACAAAATATGTTCAAAGTCGTCTGCTGCAGAATTGTCGTATGAGGGAAAGGGTTAAGATATACACTGTCCTCTTATAACTTACACAAGCTTGTTCTCTTTTGTAGATTTTGATCAGAAGGAGCAGTTCAGAGATGCAAGCATCCAATTCTATGTCATATAACTTAACACTTTCCTAGAAATATACGCTTTTTGACGCCTCTGCAGCAAACAGCTTGTTGAAAACATAGTGACAAAAGAAGAAATAGCACAAAATGTGCAATTTTTCCTTTTGCCACAATATTTTCCACTTTTAATCATATGTTATCCATTCAACTGTAGGGATTGTCTATTTTTTGACAAAATATGTTCAAAGTCATCTGCTGCAGAATTGTTGTATGAGGAAAAGGGTTAAGAAGTAACCAGCTCCATGATTTTATAGGCATTAAATTTTGATTGCTAATTGACACTAGAACGTGCAGACGTGTATATATAATGTGTTTACACACTGACATCGTGTGTCCTTTAAATCTTTGTAAACCAGTCTTATCATCTAGACGCTTTCATATATTTAAACAACTACACAATAAAGCGTTTATAATATTGAGATAACAGTCTCGCGAGCTATTTATAGAACCTTTTGGAATTTCCAGATTTGATTATCATCAGAGTTATTTGCAAGGTATTTTATTATCTGCCCAATCATGACGAAGATAATATTTACATATTTTAACTCTATGTAGATAATGTCTCGATAAAACTCAAATATTAGTAACAATCCGGTACCAAAGTAGCACTGACATAATTATTATTAATCACGTCTCTGCATCAATGATGGAACTATAACGGATGTGAGTAAATTAGTTTGCAGTAAGGAAAAAAAACATCAACGGGTTTTTCAAAACCGACTATGTAAATATTTTTCGTTGTTGTTGTTTCTGTTAGCAATGTGGCGATTGTCAAACCAATCGCCACAAAATCGGCCCAGTTAATTCTGAATCACATTAAACTGTAATTTATGGTTTCCAGCAATTTTAAGAAAGTAGATCTTCAAATGGTACTTTTATTCATATTATCCTAAATTAATAACTGACTTGGTCTTCGTATCTTTCACAAGCTTTACTCACTTTTCCTAATAATTTAGCCACAATATACTTGCCTACTAAGGAGAACCATTGCTAGCTTACATAATAAATAATATGCTGGAGGTAACACCTGGTGAAATAACTGTTCTAATTTAACCCTCCAAGAGAGTATTTAATGTCCTAAGATAATGAGGCATTGGTTAGATCTGCCATCCAGTTTAACTCTCAATGGGATTCATTATCTCATTACTAGGCTTCAGCCAACAGGTACAAGAAAATGTATGACAAATGACAAATAGTTTATTGATTTAAGGCCATAGACCCATAACAACTTGTATAATATATAATACAACATCCATCAGCGTACCACACACTTGTCACAAATATTCAGATATATATACCAACAAACATAATAAACACTGATATTGGCGTTTGAAATGATTACACACAATATATATATATACATTCACATACATCCTATAAACAATATATCTAACGACTTTCAATTTGTTTAATAAAACTATTTCTTCGTTTGAAAGCATAGAATAAATAAGAAGATGTGCATTTAATTAGTTTTTCATTTTGCGATGACATTACAATATTAAACTTTTGTATACTAGGTATGGTCAGGGTGACTGTAATATAGTCACCCTGGTATGGTGTAATATTTACTAAGAATGTATGACTTTCTAATGTCGTCATAAAAGTCACAACAAAAGCAAGAAGTGGTACTCATTTTCAATGACATTCGTGTTACATAATTTACAAATCCTATTTCTTCTAGGAATATTTTGATAACAACCTCTTTCAATATCAAGTTCAGGTCCAGTATTAGAGTGGCGGACTCTGGATCCAAAAGTCATGGGTTTGAATCCCACCCGGGTTATAATTGATTTATCCTGACACTGAACAGTGAGTTTTAGCGCTATCTTCTCAATTTTTGGCATCTAGAGAAGTCACTAGTACTATTTTGAAAAATCTTTCGTATGACTCGGCTAGGGATCAAACCCATGATCACCTACATGCAAAGCGGATGTTTTAACCACTAGGTCACACAGGAGGCACGTCACACAGTGGTTCATTCATTGACAATATTTGTAGGTAATATCATAATGATGTAAATGCATTTTCTTGTACTTTTCAAAGGTGAAAGCATTAATACACCACATATCAGTAAAGGGGTGAATTATGTTTACATTTACTGATGCAGTGGAAACAGAGCCTGAAGAGTTAAGATTGCTCATTAATGAGCAATCTGATCTATTCCCACATTGTTTTCAAAGACCATCTGTGTTGAGTACGGTAAATTGCGTATCTATAGAGCAAAATTACAAACAAGAGTGCCAAAATGGCCCTAAATCGATCACCTAATTTACAGTAAATTAGTAGCAAATATTTAACTGCAAATATCTGGGAAAATTTGATCAAGGAGTGCAAATAAAACTGCAAAGAGAGGACACTTCTCAAGAAACATCTTATCAGTAAAGGCCATTTATATCTTGAAATCTAACAAGAACTTTAATAAGAATGGAATTATCAAGTTTTTGTCATTTTGCACCTTTCCTGATACCGCCTTGCTGCCCTGTTTTTCAACGAAATCAATATGGCTTCAACAGTTTATTTAGACGGTCACTTAAGGAACATTTCTATCAAATTATCTTGGAATCGGACAAGCAGATTATGGAGGAAAAGAATTTTAAAATTTGGGTATTTTTCTCATTTTTCTGATGCCGCAGCAACCAACGCTCTGAATGGAAATTAAATCTTTGAAAAATTTTGAAAGAGGACCACCAAAGGAACAATCCTGTGATGTTTTGTGGAAATTGGTCGATTGGAATGGTAGGAGTTGGTTGTCATGTGTAGCTTCAAGTTAAATTTACCCCTTTTGTGATGACGCCTGGTTGCTATGATTGTGTAACCAATCAAAACGGCTGAAACAAACTTAAAAAGAGGATCATTAAAGTAAGATTCAATTGAAATTTTCTTAAAATCAGACAAGCACTTTCATAAAAATGGAATTTTCAAATTTTGTCAATTTGCCCCTTTTCTGATGCTTCCTGACTGCCATGTTTTTCAACCAATCAGTATGGCTTGAACAATTTTTATAGAGGGTCACCTTAAGGAACATTTCTACCAAATTGTATTTGAATCTGACAGGCAGTTTGGACATTTTGTCCCCTTTCTGATGCCGCAGCAACCAAAGTTCTCAATGGAATTTAAATCTTTGAACAATTTTGAAAGAGGACCACCAAAGGAACATTCCTGTGATGTTTGGTGGAAATTGTTCTTGCGGTTCAGGAGAAGATGATGTCTAAAGCTAAAAGTTAACGACGGACGACAGACGACGGAAGACGGACAAAAAGTGATCAGAATACTTCACCTTGAGCCTTTGGCTCTAGGTGATCTAAAAATACATTACATATTTAACAATATGCAAGCAAAACACTGAAGTAAAATCAATATCTTTCTTTGTATTTTTATTACTTATTTAAAATATAAGTACAGTGATAAAATCAAACAAATATAATTAAGATACTATTTGAAATAGGGACTTATGTAAATGTTTCTGTACTTTCTACTTTCCTTCTTTCAACTTTATTTTCTACTTCCATTCTCATACTTTTGTATCCATACTACTTTATAGTCTGCAGAAAAGAGGGCTGTGTGTGGAATTAAAATTATAAATGCTTAAAATGTTCATCATCCACAGTCGGAACAGTCAAGTAGAATAAAATGATATTGTTAAGAATAATACAAGGTATTGATTAGACACTTGCACTAGAAATATCTGTTCAACTCTTAATTGCCGAATTTCAAAAAATCAACTCTTCCATGTTGAAAATTTGACCATTCCAAGTTTTGTCTAACAGTAAATTTGGTATATATTTTAAAAATGTCTAAGTGACAAACAATTCAGATTTCAGGTGAGACAGCTCGTTACAAGCTATCTCATCTTAATCTGCATTGTTTGCAAAATTGCCTTTAGCAGCGAAAGAGTTAATCATTGTTTGTTACTTGTTGGAATGGTGCTTTTCAACAACTTTGACACAGCAAATTAGGTAACATAACTGGCTGCCAGTTTTTGATGGTGACGGAAAACCTCAGACTTGGGTAAAATCATCCACCAATCTGTTTAGCCGAGCCCAGCTAGCTCAGTTGGAAACGCCTCTGGCTAGAGTACTAGTTAAACACCCAGGAATTGGGGTCATAAGTTTGAATCCCTGCTCAGCCACAAACATAGCTGACCTAAATATCATTGTTAAACCTCACTGGACTTTATAATGTTAAATTCTCATATATTGATCATGGACAATTTCTTACTGTCTCATGCTAACAGTACATTTTTGACATGATAACAGTCTAAAACACGCGTCTAAAATATTGGTTATTCACGTGCATGACATCATTTAAAAAAAAAAAATTCAAACGGCATTTTCAACAAAATGACTACATAACTACATATGTAAACAATCAGTTTGTTTCGATTTTTCAAGCAGATTTTTCAACTCCAGATATAAAAAAAAATCCACAGTGTAAACTAAATAGTTTACAATATAAAAGTATGCAATAAAAAGGTTATTGACCCTGTACTGTGAAATCATCGTTGGACCTCGTTCTTTGGCGAACGTAGCCTCGCAAGCTTGGAAACGTCAACCAAAGAACTCGGTCCAACGATGATTTCACAGTAGAGGGTCAATAACCTATAATACCAGCATTCAGAACAGGTCCTACACTGTTTTTAAATTATGTCTGCATTGGAGGCTGGAAAACACATGGAGTAACAAATTAACCAATATTTTACATGATACAATCATATCATTTATACATTTGTATAAGTGTTTTTTAAATTGTTTTAAAGAAATTTTACATTGTTTTCAACAATTGTTCAGATTTTCACAGACCTGGTTTTCTCCATAAGTGACTGACGGCTTTCCCACTTAGTCTTGTACCAGACGTAGGAGTCAAATTACATTAGACAAAATGTTTGAGATAAAATCATCACAGAGAAATGTGGCCGAACTGGAGATCAAACCTGTGACCTAGATTGATGACCGCTATGGGTGCTACCTGATATTTCCTATAAAATAGTTTTGAACCACATGGCAAGTCAAGCAAATTCACCCTTACATTGTTTAATTAACATAATGGACTCTTCCAATATCTAGAGGGTTACAAGTACCATATCAGAGATCACCAATGGGCTAAGTCTATGTGGAAAAGCAGCCAGTTGCTTGGGAAGATTGTTGTGTGGAGTACTGGTGTGAGAAAACCAGGAAATGCATGAATAGGTGAACTGGCCGCCGTGATATAACTGCGTTAAACCCCAATCCATCAATCAATTAACCATATCAGAGATGCCTTGCCAGATCATCTATCAGAGTAGAAAACAATGCAAAACCTGTTTATACAGCTTGTTAAGAGCTATTTCATCTTGATTTATATAGTTTCCAAAGTGTTTTAAAGTTTCCACTATAATCATGAGGAAAAAAGACCCACCTCTGGTAGTGGTACATGTAGTCATGATTTTAAGGTTTGTATTTGAAGGTCGCGCAAGGAACATTTCTGAAATTTTATCTTAAAACTAGGAGTACATGTTTTTTGTCACAAAACATTTGTAGTCCGGACACACTAAAGTTGGCCAGGTGGACGGACAACCATTATGAGGTGGCAATATAAATAACACCATTTAAACTGAAAATTCCTATAAAGTTTCATTCAATTCTGCCTAGGGGTTATGGAGAAAACCTATGGACAAGCACTCCTGTACTACAGATCCCAGCAAAATATGCTGAATATAATGCAAAACTACTACAATTAATTACTATACATTTTCATTTAAATCTGGCCAGGGTTTTTTGAGATGAAGTGCAGACAAGACTCTATGCACACTGTATGTATAATAAATTCAAGGGTCATAACTGTGAATAATCATCCGATTGAAACAGACTGATGATTTGCAAACTATGGTTAGTACAAATGACTCCTGTGAACTTTTATCAAAATCCAGCCCCAGGGGCTTTTGAGATGAAGTTCAGACTAACTAAAGGTGGACAGACAGCAACATGAAGGGAGACCTAAAACACATAGCTATTATCATTGCAAAATAATGTTATAAGTGGAAATTCTAGATATGTAATATGAAAACTACTCGCCCACCTCTGAGATTTACTTCCTTGCATGGTCATATTTATTGGCTTGTTGACATTGATGTTAGGCTATGGGTTAATATGACACTAGTATTTGAAAAATAGCTGGGTAAAAACAAAACACATAAATTATCAATAACATACAGTATATAGCTATGAATGCCTTATTTTGCAACAAATCACTAGTGGATCATCAACACATTTGATAACATACACCAATGCTCCATCAGCATTTTCTTGGACTCTTCCAAATTGAAACCATTAATTCACCACTAATCAGTAATGGGTGAATTTTGTTTACATTTAGATGATAGAGTGGAAAACAGTGCAGGATGAGTTCTGATCGCTTGTTAAGCGCAAATTGAACCCTTCCTAAACTGTTTAAAAGTCCTTCCATATTGTGTGTGGGAAAATGTAGAGAAAAGCATTTATAATAATGAGCAATGTTTTGCATGGGGAAAGCTAACATGGAAAATATGATGACAACTGACTTGAAGACTATCAGTGCTATGGATAAGATTCACCTATCAGTTAGGTGTACATGCAATGTGTATGGTCAATATTAAACTGAAAGTTAAAAAGAAGACATATTAGCTGAATCAATGACCTAATTCCAGAAATTCACAATAACATTATTTCCCATACTGTAAGTTTGTCTTGTAATGGTTTGACATATCTAAACGGAGTCTTAATTTAGCTGTTTTTGAGAATTGAAATTTCGGATAATTGTTGTTACTTGTCAAATATGGAGATTGTTCAACTTTTTAAATGTGAGATAAATAATTTGTTACTTTCAAAGTTAAGGGTTTAACGCTGTTTTTAACAATTTTCAGTGATATAAGGCAGTCTGGACAGTAGAGCAAAAATTAGTAGAACGAAATGAGCATCTTTATATAATAGCCGTTGTTTTGAGAACTGTCAAATACTTTTTGATTTTAGATTTTAAGTCCAAATTGTTTCAAAACAGATCGGTGGCCTTCTGTTAGATGATCCCTGAATTCATCGTGAATAATTATATTTTCAATCTCCATATTAGGCACTATTTTCCTTGTACAATCTAACTTCAAGTGAAAATATGTTGCTTGTGGATCTTTAGTTAGTTTCTGAACTCCTTTTTTATCTGTGTATGTCCTGTGACAAAAGTACTTTAAAATAAGATCATTTGGTTCCCTCTTATATTTATCCTTGAATTCTTTCTTACAGCCATAACATATTCTTAAATTGATAACCTGAGAGAAATATATCAGATGAAATGTCACATTGCTTTTCTTGAGCCGCTTTTCAGGGGGGCGATGCTTTCCACGAGCAGGAACAAATTTTCCGGGCACATTGATCAATGGAACCCCTTCATCAAGTTCCTGCCCAAAAGAAATTGCCATTTTCATGCTTTTCTGATAATTTTTTCTCATTTGTTGCCCCTGATTTGGCCCTCTACCGCCAGGAGCATCCCCTGAAGCAAAAAGACGAAGTTCTGCATCCTGCCTAATGGCAAGTGCAACATCTTCTCTTGCTGATTCCAAGAGAGACATTTTGCTCCTTCCTA
Source organism: Serripes groenlandicus (assembly GCA_031761405.1). Lineage (NCBI taxonomy): Eukaryota > Metazoa > Mollusca > Bivalvia > Cardiida > Cardiidae > Serripes > Serripes groenlandicus. The sequence goes on from JASEVX010000006.1 coordinate 80,466,817, forward strand.
CAGACTGTAATTTTGCATGGCCAATTTCTGCCAGGTTAGTTGCAGGGGCATGTGCAGGTTTAAAGGCTTTAAAGATATGTGTCCGTCTTTCAAACCACCAGGTGAACCAGCTGCTGAAAGTTGGATTATCACTAAGAAATATTTGAAACAATTTGCAACATTTATCAAACTCAGTGGGAGTTACAGCTTCTAATAGATCATTAGATAATTTGATAAAATTCTCTGCCTTGCTTATTTCAAGTTTTTTGCTATGCCTCTGCACACTCTGTTTATAGTGAAATTCGCAGGAAACCACTCTTTCAAGTACGTCTTTCCCAAAAACCTGTTCTACACTTTTCCAATTGGCATGGTTTTCATCTGCAACAATACCAATTGGATTAAACATATAATTAGGTTTGCCTGAATGTGTAGAGAGCATTTTGTTGAATAATTTCCAAAATAATATTAAGTTTTCAGTGTTTTCATTTTCCACTTCCATTTTTGCAAGGCAAAGTAATTTTCTAAGTACAGGATGGTAAGTCCATAATGTTACTGTTTTGAAATTTCTGGTTCTGTCATGCTTTGCGTCTACATATGCATACTGATTATTTAAAATGCTGCCTAAATCTTTATCCATAGCACATGCTAAGGATGCCATTTCAGTACTTGCCTTAAACACATAAGAGGGTTTACCATTTAGACCCTTGTTGTTAATTTCATATATAAAAAAAGGGTCTTTTTGATCACATTTATGTTTATACAGTGCTAAAGCCTCAAAATTTTCACCAATGGGACAAACGTTTCTTCGGACATCATCTTTGACATTGTGAATACGCTTGATGTCCACAAAACTTTCAGCTACCTTTTGAAGCTCATCCCAACTGAAATCTGTTGTCATCATATTTACCAGTTTATCATTTACCATTTTACTTGGTTTTGCAGATGGATTTTCTTTTATTGCTTTCAAAATATTTGCTCTTGAAATTTTCACTTTTTTTGGTACACATGTATGATTCAATTTATGCATAACAGTTACAGATTGTGATTTGTTTTCATATTCCCATATTTTCACAGCTGGACAAACCTCTTTTTCAGGTGGCACTCCACATGTGAAACATGTCAACACATTGCTTTTCTTTTGAAACTGAACTCTGTTTTCATATCCATAGTTGACTAAGTAAGGACATAATGGGTTTTGACATTTCATTGATCCCTTGCATTTTGCCACCCGCCTAATACCAATAAATCCAGACCTAGAGCTATTATACCATCTAGCCCAGGGTCTGCCATCCATTGTCACTTTCATGAAGCTGTCTCTGTCTGCCTGGAGAGAATATCTGACAGTTCCATTGATATCATATGGGAGAGACTCGACCCTTTCAGTTGAACACCCATCCCAATGAACTGGGTTCAGTTTTGTATTTCTGTACCTGGCAAAGATGTTATTGTTCCTATTTTCCAAACTAGAGTCACATGAAGAGTTGCCTGAAAGAAAATCATCAGCATCATCACTATATTGCACTACACCAACAATTATTTGAAATAACAGATATTGACCACATTGAGACAATTGCAAAGGTCAAGGTCATACTAAGAGGTCAAAAGGTATGGGCCTCTTCATAAGTGTCCATGATGAATAGGTGGTTGTGCCTGGACTTTGTCTATGACATGGATGGTGCAATTTCAAATTAACTTGGTACTTCTTTATAAATTTGTTTTATTGATTAAAATGATAGACATGTGATTATGTATATGTAAATACATTTTTCCCTTAACAACACATATCTAAATTGTGATAATAAGGTTTATCCGGTTTATTAATTTATGTATGATAACTATTTCTAATCCTTGGATCTATGAATATGTAAAATACATTGGTGCATTAGTCAACAGCTGGTGCATCACTGTATAATCAATCAATGTTTAGTGAGTAAAGCAAGTGAGTTTACAAATGTAATGATTAACAAACAACATCAGCTTAAACTTTACATTTAAAAAGAAAGATAAATTAGATATTTTCAATTTATATTGGTAACAATTACTCTACCTTTAGAGATGTGCATGATTCTGTCTTCATCAGATGAAATGGGACTTGATGCTGATTTCTGTACAGGTGAACCTGGCTTGTCTCCTGTTAAAACTGATTATCAAAAACAAATATTAGACCATAATATGGATATGTACTAGACAACATCGTTCTTACAACACATCATTCTCTCGCTTTCTCTCTGATATTTTTACAATAATGTCATTTGTAACTGTACAGACAAATATAACAATTATTATAGTTGCATATTCTGCTACATGCATTGTTTTTAAGATAAATAATGCTTTATTGAGAAAGAGGGTTATTTTCTTCTAACACCAAGTCATTATAATTAAATGTGTTCACATTAATCTACCAAGCTGGTCTATTCATTTCCAATTAAACATAGGTTTGGATGTTAGTAAGTATCGATGGCTCAGCGCAATACTAGGCTAACTCTATTTTCAATTTTTTTACAGGAGAGTGAAAAAACTGTTTACATGTTTTCCCTTTTGATATTTTGTAGATATTTTTTCTGTTCTATATGCTGATAAATGTTTCAAAACTAATGATCATATTCTTTTTAATCTGAAACTCTTTCTTAATAGTTTAAAATAAATTATTTGAGTTAACAATAGTTTTGCACTGAAAATCAATGATTTGTTGAAAAAAACTTAGCGCAAAACTAAACCTAAGTCAAGTTAGACATAGTTTTGCACTGAAAATCAATGATTTGTTGAAAAAAACTCGGCGCAAAACTAAACCTAAGTCAAGTTAGACATAGTTTTGCACTTAAAATTAATGAAATGTTGATCTTTTTTTATGTTAAACCTATACTAAGTCAAGTAAGATATATTTCACCAATTTAATTTTGAAGTTATTTTGAAGTTTAAACAATGCAGTGAATAGAACATGCTCCATAAGAGTTTTCTTGGACTCTTTCTTAATTGAAAGCATTTATTTGCCACTTATCAGTAATGGCTAAATTATGTTTATATTTAATGACAGAGTGGAAAAGGGTGCAGGAAGAGTTAAAATTTCAATCTTTTGATAATTATATAACTTTATTTTGCCTATTCAAACAAAATGCTATACATCAAAAAAATATATTAAATCTTTGCTACATAAACTGCCTTTTCTGGCACCCAATACAGTATGCCTTTGAAAACAGTGTAGGAAGCAATCTGAAATCTTCCTGTACTGTTTGTCACACTGACAGTAAATGTAACCATTGTTCATTAATTACTGATAAGTGGTGACTTGATGCTTCCAAGTTAGTACAGTCCAAGAAAATGACTATGGAGCAGGATTACCAATATTTATCATAAAATGTTTGATAAAATGGCCCTCAAACTATTTATTCATTGCTCCATAAAACCGCATTTCCTCACATCCAATAAAGCAGGCATTTGGAAGCAATGTAGGAATAGTTGTAGGATAAGAAGGCCTTTGGGAACAGTGAAGGAAATTTAAGATCGTAATGAGCAATCTGAACCTTTCCTTCACAGATTTTCAACTCTGTCAGTTAATGTGAACATAATTCACCCATTATTGATAAGTTGTGAATTAATGCTTTTGATTTGGTGGACTGTTCAAGAAAATAACTATGGAGCAAACAGTCAAATAGTTATGTTGTTAACTTATTTATTCACAACATATTTGTGAGCATATCATTGTAACAAAAGTTCATTATTACAACAAACAGAAACTGTTGTTACTAAGGATTGTTTAAGTACATATTGGTAACAAAATAGCCTTACAGTACTATGAATTAGTTGGGAATCTCATGAGAAATGACTGCATAGAACGATGTAATGGGAATGAGGGATCACACCCTACCTACATAAGGAAATGAGCTCTTTGTACTTTTCAAATGTATAATGGAGTAGTCCTTTTGCAATATATTTAGCTCAATATCTTTCACAATCACATTCAGAACAGTGTTTGACTTCTTAACCACTGAGTCTACTGGACCATTGTTATCATACTAAATTTCTGCTATATTGGAATTGTTAGATTCTATTTTGACTCTGTCCAAAAACCTTGTTCATTTCTTAATCCTGATAAACAATTTAGTATTTTGGAAACAGACTTGAAGTAAAAAAAATATGTCAAGTTCATTTCCTAAAGCTACAGTCACACGTAAGCCGGACTCAACACAGAGCAACACGGTACACCCTGGATCAATAGATATCTTGATCCAGGATGATCCTGGGTGAAATTAAGTCGCAAAACATCGTCACCCCGGACCCAACACGGCACCTCAACGGATGAACACGGAGCTAACAAGGATCTGACCCAGGTACCAACACGGCAGCTTCCTGGAGTTAACACGGTCGCTACACAGACCGTCTCGGACTACCCCGAATTAAAGAATCCTCTTGGCCGGTCCTGGATGACCACGGCAATTTTAAAGAGTTTAAAATTGCCGGGGAGGTATCCATGACTATGACAGACCATCCAGGACTATCCCGGACCCAACACAGATCTGACCATGGATTGGCCAAATTTTAGTACGGGGGGTCGGATGGACTGGGGCTTAAGCATGGTTTGGATTTTTATGACATGCAGTTCTTACAAATTAATTGTACACACTAATTTGACTACTTGCCCTATCAATACAGGCATGGACATAATAATTGTCCTTCTGTGTGTGACTCTACAGTTTGAATAATGATTTGGGCATTTTTAAATGCTATGTGAACTTTCTGAGGAGAAATATTCAAAGTTCGGAGAAAAAATGTCTTGCAAACCCTAATATTTGTACCATTTAATGACAAAATCCACATAAATGAATTAACTCATTTCTGACTAATGGAAATGGACTGTTTATTACTTTCTTCTTCTGTGAGTAGAATACTTAAAAAGAAACTGCCTTTGTCATATTGCATCTCCTAACTTCCAATTGTTTGGTGTTTAATGCCGCTATCAACAATTATTAACAATCAGTTATATCACATCGTTTCCTGGGTAAATTACAAGTACTACTGGTCAATTTATCCTGACACTAACTAGTCAATAGTAATGCTAACCCTATAGCTTCTACATAGACCCTTCTACAATAATTTCTGCAGTCATGCCCAAACCCTGATCCATGACTTTCAAATTGTATTTCACTCTGATCAGCTACTAACTTTGCAGTCTTCCATGTTAATGTCTTCAACTATATCTTCATTTTCAAAATCAATGCACTGTTGTTATTCACTCTCAACAATAGTTGGAACAATTTCTTCAACTTGGGCCATTAGTGTTTTGTCAGTTACTTTACTATTAGATCCCCTTTCTACTTTATAACAGTAACTGAGCTCCATTTCATTTGGTGAAACTGTTTTATCAACTAGATTAAATTTTCCTAATGTCATACACCTTTCTACTCAATTCAGTTTGCACCTATTGTTTCTATTCTTTTTCTTTTTGGAAGAATACAATTGGATAAGCTTGATTCTTAGTAAGTTTCATTCAACATTTTCTTCTCAAATTGTGAGAACATTTATTCAATACCAGAAGAGATGTGCTCTAAATCTAACCGAGAGTATCAGACTTCAAGATTTTTGAGAGTTTAGATAACGGGATGTCATCTTCAGATGACATAGCTGTAGCAAGTTCATAGTCATTATGAACAGACATTAAACTATGTTCACTGTCATCACCTAAACTACATTGTTGTAGTTATTCTTCAATCCTTTTGATTTTCTCATCGTTTGTGTCTTTAATTATTTGAATGCCGAGCCCCGGTAGCGACGCAGGCTGTCAATCCAGGGGTTGTGAGTTCAAATCCCGGCTCGGCCAACTTTCCTCCGAGGATTGACAAAAGTCAATGCGACATGCGTCATTCTTCTTCTACCAATGGGCTAAGTCTATGTGGAAAAGCAGGCAGTTGCTTGGGAAGATTGTTGTGTGGAGTACTGGTGTGAGAAAACCAGGACATGCATGAGTAGGTGAACTGGCCGCCGTGATATAACTGAGAAATTAATAAAAACGACGTTAAATCCCAATCAATCAATCAATTAATTATTTGAAGAATATAGGAATATACTCCTTCTGATATGTCAGAAAGATTATTACTTCAATATCATCTGATTCACTTGTATCAGTACATGTATTCTACACAATATCTACATGTGTGGCTTCAAATGTTATGAGTTCAATTTCTGGGTCCCCCAAACTTGATGTAAAACAGGATCAAGTTTTCAAACTTACAGTGTGATGTGAACACTACATTATTGGTTTCTACCATACTGTTTTTGTTACTTGAATGAGGTGTTACTAAGCATTTCATTGTTAAGAAAAGGATTTGTTTTTTCTTTCTTATGGTTTGATGCAAACTTACATAAGGTTTAACATTTAAAATTGAACCTGCATCAGATTTTAAAACTGCTCCACTGATTTGGAAGATCACTCACACAAGTAGATACTCCTCTTTCTGTACACCAGATGAGGCTGTTACTACATTGTAATAAACATTGTTCCCTTTGATTAATATCTCCTCCGGGGCTCATTGTGTCCATTTTGAGGCTTTCTTGATTATAAAGAACATTTCAGTTGCTTTAAAAACACTTTTTTCTATTTAACATGTTTTAAAATAGGACAAAAGAGAGAAACATGTATATGTTTTATACTATTTTTCAGTGCAAAACTATGTCTAAGTCAAGTTAGTGATAGTTTTGCACTAACATTTTTTTTTAAATTTATGATATTGTCGGTGCAAAACTATAGCTAACTCTACTTAGCTATAGTTTTGCACTCAAAAAAAGAATGATTTGACTTAGCATATTTTCTTGAAATTCAAATATCTTGTTAAATACTTAGAATATAATCAAGAACTTTTAAGTGAACCAGGAGAGTTTGATCATTGTTCAAAATTTATAATAAAACCAACTTTGAAAAAATATAGAGTTAGCATAGTATTGCGCTGAGCCATCGGTATGACATTGAACTTTGAACTACTGACACCAACATCAATAGAGGTTTTCTACATGACTGTCATGACCTATGTGCTTTGAAGTTTGCAGGTCATGAGCACACTTTCTGAATTCAAAGTCACTGGTGACCTTTTTATTCACAGTCACCAGGACAATGACCTATGACCCACTACCCCAAAATCAGTAGGAGTCTTTTACTCGAGACAAATCCTATGCAGTTGGAGGAACATTCGGCCATTGTTTTAGTTATCACACTTTCAAAATTGCATCTACAGACAGATGGACAGACATGCTCATTTCTGGGAGCCAACATGCAAACTGGTTTTCTGGAAAAAGGACACAGTTTATAAAAAATACAAAAATACACTTGATTTTTTCTTATTTCTTTATGAAAATCTAGTAATTATTACCTTTAGAGATGTGAAGACTTTTCTCGTTAGGTGAAGTTGGAACCGGACTTGTATACCACTGCTCCATAGGTACATCTGGCATGTTTCCTGTAATAGCAGAAGAGATATGAGTCTATATTGAATACATAGTGTTATATATATTATTATTATTTTTAGTTTTTTTTTTATCTCCCCCTACCCCAACCTCTCTTTAACTCTCTTGATTGAATGCTTATTTTATGTGTTTGATGTTAAATATTCTCTTAGACTACAATCCAGTTATTGTTGTAACAAACATTTTCAAATCAAGGTCACTGTGACCTTTGACTTACTGATTCCAAAGTCAATAGAGATCTTCTACTCATCAATGCTAATGTTTTTATGTAGTTTGCAGACTAAATAAGGCTCATGCAATGTCGAATTACACTACTAATAAACATCTAAATATAACAATGCTATCATAACAAAAATTAGAGTGATGTAACTCTGTCAAATTTTATTACATAGGATGAGAAATAATCTATACAATCATTTTGTTAACGAAAATGATTTTTGTCATAGATCTCTTGTACACAATTATTTGGCATTGTTAAACTCAACCCACTGACATCACTTCTAAAAACAAAATAATGTGTATACAAAGGAAATGTTGTACACCAACTTCCCCCAATACATATGTTAATTCATATACTTAAGAAAAAAAATAATTAGTAATCAGGCATTTGTCCGCGATAATAAACATCATTGTGTTGGCAAATTAAATTCTATTTCAGTTGTTGCCATAAATTTGTTTGTTTCATTATATTTCCACATCTCGAATGTAATCTCATTAACTTGTTTGTGATTAAAAAAAAAAACTTTGTGCATATAAAACTTGGATCAGCACATCATGTAATTATTGAAATTGAATATTTGATTTAGATTGAATAAGTAATAACAGCTACCATACCAACCTTTAATTGACTTCTGCAGATTCACCTGCACAGGGAAAATGTCCATCTGTTCCATCAGCCTATCACTTTTAAGTTGTCTTTCAATGAAAGTGAGCAGGTTATCCATTGTTCCGAACTTGAGTAAACAGGCAGCACCATCTCCACAGACATTACCAGCAGAATTTCTTGAATGTGGGTCAAAGAGAAAAAATGTTTCTTGCCTATTGAAGATGGCCACACATGAATCATATAATCTCAAAATGAGATCATTGTGATTTTCCTCAAAAGCTTTGGTCAGCAACTTTTTCACGTCACCTGTTAGCCCATAGCTTGCATTATTTTGAACATGCCTTGATATTACTTGTTTACCAATGAACTCAAAGGTCAGATTGTTTTGAATTTCTTCAAGATCAATCTTACTTTCCGTCCTCTTTAATGGCCAACCATGCATCTTTAAAGTGTTCAGATGGAGTCTATCACCCTCCTTGAGAATACTGTCAATATGGATTGAATCCCATTCAGAAACTGGAAATACAGCTGAGCATACAATAGATGTTAGGCAGTTTGTTGCACATTGAGACCCAGCAGCATCATGAACAAAGGTGTCAATGCTTGCCTGATGAAAATGACCCAACACTGCATTCTCAATCAATGCCTCTTTTTCCTGAAAAACAATTTTTAATGTTTAGATCTGCAATATGAGAGTGAAATAACATACAGATTATTTGAAAGTTGATCTTAACCCTTCTCTTGCTGTTCACGAGATGAGTTGATTTTGCAAACAATTTAAATTCAGATGAGCCAGTTCATAACAAGCCTACTCATTTGAATATGCACTGTTTACCACTCTGATAGTGAAATTAATGAGGTATCTCTTGGATCCTTCCAAAATTGACATTGGTCAAGTCCATTTTTAAAATCTAGCAAGAGAATGCAATCTTAGATGCCAGGATAAAATAGTCCAAGTGTTATATTTGTCCTTGTTCTTGGTTAGTTGCTGGTATCTTATACATAAGAAAGTAATAAGACATGCAACAAAGGTGATGAAATCGAATAGACTACTTATAAATCTATATTGTTAAAAACTAGATTGTGATTCTGGGTCAGAAAAATATCTCTGATGTAGAAGCCTAAATAGTTGGTGATTTCAAATTGGCTTGAAAACATTACTTTAGTCAAATGAGAAGACCATATTGGCTTTGGACCTTTATTAAAATAATTTAGACAAGAAACTTGAAAATTCCACGAAAAAACTAGGTTTTCAAGTACCGCAAAATTTAAGCAGCAGCAAATTTTGATATTTATTTTTCATTAAACAAAATTGAACAAGTAACTTTCCTTCAGAATTGCGTTATTCATCAATTCAGCAAGGGCACTGCAAACAATTTTTAACACAATGAAATCACATTATTTGTGATGTAATCAGCAAGCATACACCTGATAATGTCTAGAGTAACAGAAATGCATTCATGTAGAAATTCCATTATTTTCTATTGCTAGAAACAATACCATTTTCATATAATACTTGCCAAAGCTAGGTCTAAATAAAAGATATCTATGCATGAAGTGTGGTCACAATATCTCTTACCAAAAAGTTATTGAGTTGAAACAAGTTTACTATTTTTTACTATTTTTAGTAACAGCGACCTGGACCTTGACCCTAGTGACCCGAAATACAATCCCATGCTAGCTTTCTGCATAAGCTACCTATCTGTTAAGTTTGATGAAAATTAGTCAAGCCTAGCTTAAGTTATTGGGCGGAAATCACAGTTTGACACCCGCCCGAACAAAGACATAACCACAATTCGATGACTGCCTGGACAACGACATTCACCAATGTAATAAACCAGGATTTCGAAAAAAAAAAAAAAAACTCACTTGGAAAAATGTGCTATCCTTTTCTTGTCTGTAGTCTTTATTCATCCCAATATCATCTATAATAGAAAACAGCAATTGAAACATAAATATGATACACTATATGATTCATATGTAATTAGTTTACATAATAAAACCAAATTAGCCTAAATTCGATTACCTGAGTACCGGCCAATCATCAAATTTTTATGTGATATTATTTGGTAGAGGGTTACACAAGGAACAATGCCTTTAAGTTTCAGAAAATAGTGTAAAAATATCCTTCTATATTCCAACAAAGTAAAGGGTTGAAAGATTTTATTTTAAAGCAATTTCTTTTAACTGACCTTCATCTAATAGCCTGACTGCATCAGCTGCACTTATTCTTTGTCCAACATCAAACTGCAGGCACTGGAACATTACTTTCTCTAAATCTGTCCACACACCATTCCTCTCCTTTTTCCCCCAATATTTCTGGCTTTGTTTTGGGAGGATTTCGTTACTTAGCAAATTTGCAATATACTGTACACCAGCTGTGTACCCTTTTTCTTTTTCTTCCTCCACCTCTACAGCATATGGATACCGGAGATCAGGGTTTATTAATAGAAAAAGTGTCATACCAAAGGACCACATATCCATGGCTTTTAGATCAGTTATATCTGCTCTGGCCATGGTATGTGCTTGGGGGGCCATATAGGCAGGTGTTCCCCTGTTCACATTTACTGTGGCACTGTTTATCAATGTTGCTGTCTGATAAAGTTCTGACCTCCCTTCTCCAAAGTCTGTTATTTTGGCGACAACAGGGTTTTTCTGCCATTGATCTTGAACTTGTTCAGGAGTACATTTTATATAATGCTGGTTTGAAATTAAAATGTTTCCAGGTTTGAGGTCTCTATGTGTTATGCCATTACTATGTAAGTAGCTTATAGCATTTGCTACATCTGAGGCGATATGGTGAGTGACATGAAAAAATCCCTCGAAGTCAAACTCAGAGTCTGCAAAACTCAAAAATTCTTGAAGAGAACTGATTGATTTCTCTTGCCCAAGTGGTGAACAATCAAAACCTACAAATTCCATCAAAATACCAACCGGCTCAGTACAGAGACCTCTGATAGTGACAATGTTTTTGTGCCTTAATCCTTGCAAAAGTTTTACTTCTTTTTTAAAGATTTTTTTTTCATCACTACCAATAGAAAGCAGTTTTTTGAAGGCCATGGTTTCCCCTTTTACAGTACACAAGTGGACTTCTGCAAATGTCCCTCTTCCTATAAAAGATTTCAGAATGATGTCATCTTTTCCATAAACTGGTCCCATATCTTCTGTGAAGACTGAAACTTTCTTCAGTTTCTTTAAAACTGGCAATTTAAATGCCATCTTGAGAACCTGAAACATACATTAAATTTCAACTTAACTAAAATCAATATAGAAAACAAGTCTCAAGTCGATAGGTCTCAACCTCAATATACTCACCCAAGTTAAACTTGATCAAGGTAAAAGTATTTGTAACTAATAATTCTGAAAAAAATAGTTTTGGAGATGATTTTCAAAAAATATAATTTAATGCCCAAAACTGTGCTTCTGCGGATCACCCAAATGTGACTCAAAAAATATTGTAGTGGTTGTGTGTTTATAAATTATTTGAACTAACTTGCTCTGCAAGCTCACTTTTGTGGCAAAGTGGTAGAATGCTTGCTTTGGGATCAGAGGGTCCCGGGTTCAATCCTTGCTCAGGTGACCGATATCATTTACTCCTTCTTTCTGGTTACAATATGTCAGATGATCATGTGTCAACAATTACATTTTTAATATTTAACCTCTATTTACTAAACTTAGTTGAAGGTCATAATGGAATGTTGTATGCAAGTATTCAAGATGTATTACTTATAATTTCTGGCCCAAACATTGAACAAACTTGGTGGGTGATCACAATTGTATGTTGTACGCAAAATATTGTAGATTTGCTTAACTGTAGATCTGTGACCTCCCTTGAGTTGCGATACATTTTGACCACTGGAACCTGGCATGGACATACCTAGGCTCCAGGTTTTGTAGTTTCTGAGAAGATTTCAAAAATTGTATGACAATATATTTCGGAAACAAATTAGTGACAGATAAACCAGGGACGTAGATAAGAGGGATAAGTAACTAAATTATATACTAAAATATCACCCCTACCAACAACTCAAGAACTATTCAAGATATGAAAATATATTTTCTTGGAGTTTAAACATTCTTCTATTGCAGTAGATAAAAATATTTTAATATGCTACAGGTTTTGATAATAGGTTATCCTTATGAAAAATATTGGATATACAGAGCCCTCTTATCTACGTCCCTGCATAAACTGATAAACCAATTGTCAGATTGACACTAAGCAATCACAAATATGTTAGTATAAACCAGAAACAGGAAATTAAGTCTGCTAATTTTCAAACATGTTGGCCTTTAATGATATATATTGACTAAAGAGGCAATTTACATAAAATAGCCATATTATCATACTCTAGAACCTGGTCTATGTTTCCATGTAAAAACTCAGATATAAAAATGCCATGCCAATTTTCCCAAAAATACTAAAAAAGTAAGGAATTACTTGTACACCACTGGCAGTTATACAAAGAGATGGCTTATCAGTTTATTATCATGGTAATGTTACAGTAATTGATCCCTTGGGCCATTTAATTTGCTATGTGGTCAGTTTTAATGGCTCTACATCATGTGAGTCATTAGTGTTACTGTTATTTCACTGATAGGGTATATTAACTGCTATAATTGTCTTGGAACATTATATCGTAACCAATTATCACTGTGAAGATTTTGTAGGAATGATCTTTATCTGTTATAACAAGAGGACAATCATGGTCAAATATTGTCACTTGATTTAATAAAACTTAACCCTTTACCTCATATAGACGCTTTCTGATGCTCTGCAGCAGACAGCTTTTTGAAAACAGTGACAAAAGAAGAAATTGCACAATACAAAACGTGCAATTTCTCCTTTTGCCACAATGTTTTCCACTTTTTGTCATAGGTTATCCATTTAATTATATATGTTCTATTTCTTGACAAAATATGTTCGAAGTCGTCTGCTGCAGATTTGTTGTATGAGGGAAAGGGTTAAACGGTTTTCAGTGTTCTTTGTCTATACATTTAAGGAAAACTAGCAATGCCCCCTAGTGGCCATGTTTATCAACCTATAAAATAATTTGAATAATTTTTAAAGATTTTACCTATACGAGTCTATGTAAAACAAGTAATCCCCAGGATGGGGCCATTTTTGACCCCAGGGCTATAATTTAAACACTCTTGGTTGGGGTCCATAAGATGAAGCTTAGTAACTAACCAAATATCAAAGGCCTGGGCAGTCTTCCTTTAGACAAGGAGATTTTAAAAGTTCTTCCCTGTAAGGCAAGTTACTCCACGGATGGGGCCATTTTTTACCCAAGGGCTATTATATTTGAACAATCTTGGTGGAGCTCAACTAGATGAAGCTACATACCCAATATCAAAAGCCTGGACATTCTACTTTCAGACAAGAACATTTTTAAAGTTTCTCCCTATACATGTACGAGTCTTCGTAAAACCAGACAGTGACCCCCAGGGTGGGGCTATTATTGACCCCAGGGCAATAATGTGAACAATCTTTGTAGAGGTTTACTAGATGAAGTTACATACCAAATATCAAAGTTATGGGACCAAAACGATTAAGACTATCTAAATATTCCCGCCTTTCTGATGCCGTAGCAACCAAAGCTCTGAATAGAATTTAAATCTTTGAACAATCTTTGTAGAGGTTTACTAGATGAAGTTACATACCCAATATCAAAGGTATGGAACTTCTATTTTTAGACAAAACGATTTTTAAAGTGTTTTTCCCCTATATGAGTCTATCTCAATATTCCCCCCTTTCTGATGCCGCAGCGAATAGAATTTAAATCTTTGAACAACTTTGAAAGAGGACCACCAAAAGAACATTCCTGTGAAGTTCGGTTGAAATTGGTCGAGTGGTTTAGGAGAAGATGTCGTTTAAAGCTAAAAGTTAACGACAGACGACAACAGACAACAACAGACCGAGAGTGATCAGAATCAGCATGGAAAACTAGAAGAGTTCATATTGCTTGTTATATGCAGTCAAAACTCATCTTCCTATTTTTATTTCAAAAGCCTTCCGTATTAAGTTTGTTTTGTTTTGTTTGTTTGAATGGGGTTTAATGCCGTAATCAACAATTGTTCAGTATGTATGCCGGTCAGTTAACATAACCATGGTCCCTGGGTTTCTAACTAGTACTCCACACAGTTTCTTTGAAAGAAACTGACATCTTTTCTACATGATCCACAGGTGGGAGATGAAGGACACGGGACACATATGTCTTTAGCCAAGTCATCACAAAGAAATGTGGTACAGTTCATAAATATATTCTGAAAACAGTCCAGGATCTGTTCTATATTCAGTATTGGATGTGTAAAAAGGCGTATATTTATGCAATAAAATGTTTAACAAGATGCTTTTATCACAACTGACTGGATGTATAATGTACATGTTCATATATGTAACAGAACAGGAGTAATTAATTGTTTGTCTTATTATTATTACAATTCTAACATGATTTCTTGATCATTTTCTGTTTGTAAATCTTTATAAACTACCAGATTCTATAAATTATAGATTTCTATTTATTTTCTAATAAAACTCATTTTCATTATTATTTTAATATTCAAATATAAATGTAATTTCTTTATTTACTGTTTTAAATTATTAAAATGTTCTTGTAAATTGCATTTTCCATTATTACTTCAATCTTTAAAATTATTATTATTTTCCTCTAAACCTCATTTTCCATTAAAATTTCAATATTCAAAATTACATGTAAACTCTTTATTTGTTACTATAAATTATTAAGATGTAATTTCTTTATTTTCTGTTGTAAATTATTAAAATGTTCTTGTAAATTCCATTTTTCATTATTAGATCTATTGCTATATTGAAATTTGAAACACCAATCCCTGATTCTCCCGCATTGATTTTTACCTAGATTTAATAAAAGTAGGAGAATCAGGAATACGCCATTAAGGTTGAGCCACTAGGTAGAGGGAGATAGCGCATAATTATACATGTACATATTTATGGGAAATCACCTTACAACTCATGCATAAAACAGATACCACAATGCATATAGCACTTTTCTTCATAGATATACCATTTTCTACACCCAATACAGATGGTAGTTGAAAACAGTGTAGCAAGAGTTTTGAATGCTCATTACTATAGTGGAAAACAATGTCAGAAGACCTCAAAATGAGCATTCAAAACTCTTGCTTCACTCTTTTCAAATACCATCTAGTTTGTTTGGATTTTATGGCACTATTAAAAAATAATTAGTTACTTAATATGCTAATACATATAATTATGGTAATCAGTCAACTTATCCACTCTCATGAATTTCTAACCAGTACAAAGCATTCCTCCAAAAGTGACTGAAGGCTTTCCGACATGAAACTTGTACCAAATGTTGGAAACAAGTTATCTTAAACACAAAGTCTTCAACAGTATCATCACAGAAAAAATGTGGTCATACCAGGAATCAAGCCCTTGACCCCTGTACTTACAGACATGGGCGCTATTATCTACTGTGCTAACCAGGCAAATTTATTTATATTTTCAATTTGGCAATCAAGTATTGCTCTTGGAGGAATACTCTCAATATGAAATAAAAGATACACATTGGTAGACCCTTAATTATTAAGATCTACAAATATAAAGTATTAACTAATTACACATACATACCTTATTAAGTCTTCAGAGATGTTTGTTTCCTTCTTTGTATAATTATGTTGATTGAAATTTAAACAAATAAACCGATCGCGTAACTTATATTTCCTTGTCAAATCAGTGATGTGGTAAGAAGCTGACCAAAGAGCACACTGAGGATGTGTTCAACTAAAAACAGTGTACATATAGTGACATTTAGTTTGTAAATCAATGTCATAGGTGGAGAAATTTGAGGATTTGTCAATATAAAAACAACTTCAATCAACAGTTCTAATCCCAGAGTACAAGTTGGGGGTACATTTGCAGCTGAAAATTACTTTTGTAAACATGCACTAGCCATTTGACCGTATTAATGAATGCCTGCTACCATTATACCACATAAATTAGATACTGACATCACTTGCTCTTAAAAATAATAGTCTCATGAGTGTACTAATTGCTTGTCTGTGCCTGGTTCATAATTATAGTTTTGGTACATAGTGTTTGATCATGTACAATTTATTTGGATGTTTGAAGACATTAATTCAATCAACTATGTGGGACAACAACATAAGAATATGCCATACATAACTGTTAAGAGTTTATAGTTACATGTATATATTTTGTTTTACTTTCCGGATTTTTCTAACTGGACACTCAACCTTTCTTACTCGACACTCGACCATTCTTACTCGACACTCGACCGTTCTTACTCGACACTCGACCATTCTTACTCGACACTCGACCGTTCTTACTCGACACTCGACCGTTCTTACTCGACACTCGACCGTTCTTACTCGACACTCGACCATTCTTAATCCCTCTCTAAAGAATTATTTTAGCATATGATTAATGTTAATCCAGGAATATTTAACTATCAGAGGTTTGACTGTTTGGGTATCAAGTTACATAATTCTCTAAAGAATTTCCCATCTTCAACCAAGTCAGTAACTGTTCTTGTTTAATATTCCTTGTTTATATAACCCTATCCCTCATATAGACGTTTTTTGGCGCCTCTGCAGCAGACAGCTTTTTTGAAAACATAGTGACAAAAGACGAAATTGCTCAAAGCAAGCAATTTCTCCTTTTGCCACAATGTTTTCCACTTTTAGTCATAGGTTAACCATTCAATTATCGAAATTTCTATCTTAAGACAAAAAAAAATCAAAGTTGTGTGCTGCAGAATTGTCGTATGAGGGAAAGGGTTTACATTAATCATATGCTGAAATAATTCTTTAATGACACAACATTGACCTCAATTTGTGTTAATAAACAACTCAAAGTTGAAATTGATTTAAGAATATACACATTTGTCACTACATTATTAAACAATAATTAATCAGGTGAATCCAAATATTTGTTAGTGTATTCATGTGTGTAGCTTAGTAACCAAACATTTTTTTTTCTTCCAATAAAATGATGAGGACCTGTAGCTTTTATTTTACTTTCCTCATTCAATCTATCTTACTCGACACTCGACCATTCTTACTCGACACTCGACCGTTCTTACTCGACACTCGACCATTCTTACTCGACACTCGACCGTTCTTACTCGACACTCGACCGTTCTTACTCGACACTCGACCAATCTTACTCGACACTCGACCGTTCTTACTCGACCATTCTTACTCGACACTCGACCGTTCTTACTCGACACTCGACCATTCTTACTCGACACTCGACCTTTCTTACTCGACACTCAACCTTTCTTACTCGACACTCGACACTCGACAATTAGAAACCCTCGAACAAAGGAAGGTCGCCATATTGAATTTTTCCTCTTCTTTTCACCAAACGTCTTATTAAACGCAAAAGTGAACCTTTTAACTAGCTCGTGAAGCTTGCCTAGAGTTGAAGTGTCCTGTTACTACTTCATAAAACTTGTAGACTTGTATTTTTAATACTTTTAGCACCCACGTTGGGTGAACATATGACCGCCGCCATATTGAATTTTTCTTTGAGCTTTCACCAAATGTCCTCTTAAACGTAACAACGAACCTTTTAACTAATTAGCTAGTGAAGCTTGCTGTTGAAGTGTCCTGATACTACTTCTTGTAGCCTGTAGACTTGCATTTCTTAATACTTCAATTCTTATTTTTATTTGTTTATTTTTTAGCACCCACATTGGGTGAACACATTATAAGGGACAGTTTAGTGAAGATGACTGGTCAAAAGTGTGTTTCTTTGAACATCACTTCATGCGTGCAAATAATATAGATGTGGGAACAGAAGCGTATGAAAGCTTAGTTGCCAAAAAAAGCATTATATTATGAACACTTGAAACGAACCCAAAATGTTGCTGGCGAGCTACTTACACAGTCAAAAAATTCATTTACAAAAAGACTGAAACACAAAGAGGTGGCAGGTTTCGGTGATCAGATTTGTGTGGTGGCAGAAATCGACACAGTCCACTTTTCATAGAACTAGATGTTGTCGACTCCTTTTTTGATAAATCTGTCATTGAACATATACTTTGTGTTGATTGATCAAGGTACTGTCATCACACATCAAGCATACATGTATATGTTGAAATATCAGACGATTCACATTGCTTTGATGGAGAAAACTGTGCAGAAGTACTGTTTCAAAAGCGGTACAATGAACGTGTACGTTGATGCTGAAGGGAATCCCCTCTGCTTTAAAATGAGGGATGACTTTATCTGTGGAAAGTTGAAAGAATGTAAATAATATGTAGATCCAAAGGGTTGAATATGCATAACTGAAGTATCATAACATAATTCAAAAATCTGTATTAGCTATGAGTGTCATCGGCGTAGCTCCACTAGGCACGGTAGGCCCGGGCCTACACTTCATTTCCAAAAATGAAAAATATGAAACGTCTAAATCTGCAATTAAAAGTGAAGGCTGAGGGGGTGAAGGTTATTTTTACATTTGGTAAATTAGCTAATTTTCACGTACACGACGTAACGTTTATATTTTGTATCACGGTTTTTATAAACATACATGTGTATAAAACACGACGTCATTGATATCAAACACGACGTCATTGATATAAACACGTCATTATAGTGACGTACAATGTAAAATTACCAGGATTCTACATAATAAGTACTTAGCATATTTTTCTCAGAAATGTTAAGTTGCAAATCGGGAATAGAATATTTAAAATGTCTATCAATACTTTTCCCCAATACCCCGACCCTGGAGAAGTTGATGGATCGTGGGATGATGAATTAAAGCTAAGGTTTTTAACCTGGAAGTGGGAGTTGGCCAACGCATTCAAGTTTCCTTCGAGGTAAGTGTGTGAAAGTTTATTTTGTTAAATCGGAAGATTTTCGGATATATAATTTCGGACAAAATATAGGATTATATCTTTGTTTATTATTTGAAAAATGGTGGAATAGCTCCATGATCCATCCAGCAAATTGTATAAATTTGTATGATTTTACACTCTGTTCGTCACTCAGTCCATCCATACATCCATAACTCCTATCCGTGCGCCCGTATAATTCCTACTTGTTCTGTTTATTTTAGAAATATCGGCGGTAAGGAGAGGAAGTTTAATGCTAGCTGGTTGTCCGTCTACGCCTGGTTACGTTACTCCTTGAAGAATGATGCTGTGTTCTGCGCTTGTTGTCTGTTGTTTTCAAGAGGTGAGAAGGAAAAAACATTCATAAGGACTCCCGTCAACGACTGGAAAAACTTTTCAAAGGTAGTAAAAACCCATGCATTGTCTGTAAATCACAGAGGCTGTTCTGTTCTTGCTGAAAACTTTGTTGATGTATCCACTGGCAAGGCTCCCTCCATTAATCAGCAGTTGACATCGTCTATCAAATGCACAGTGGAGCGAAACAGGCATGTGCTGTATGAAATTATTGAAACACTGGTTCTCCTAGGAAAGCAGAACATTGCTATAAGAGGACATACGGAGGACAAAAGTAATTTTATGGCAATTCTCCAGAGCAAGGCAAGACATGACGAAATTCTGTTAGACCATCTAGAAAATGCCCAATCAAATGCAAAATATACATCGCCAGATATTCAAAACGAACTTTTGAGTATCTGCGCTGATCAGGTTACCAGTACAATCATATTTGACTGTAAAATGGCTGGTTTTTTCGCTATAATGGCTGATGAGGCAACCGACTGTTCAACAAAAGAACAAATGTCTGTGTGTATTCGTTTTATATCAAAGGTAGACGAGAAGCATGTCGTTCGTGAGCAGTTTTTAGGGTTTGTCACTTGCAAGTCTATAAAAGGGGTTACTTTAGCACGGAGTATACTTGAATATCTTCAAAGTACTGGCCTAGATATCTTAAAGATACGTGGCCAGTGTTATGATGGCGCAGGAAACATGGCGGGCAAGTACAATGGTGTACAGGCACTCATCCGTGAACGAGTTCCACTAGCAAATTACATCCATTGTAAGTCACATTGCTTAAATCTGTCATTGGTTCACAGCTCCAAACTTCCATGTGTCAGGACAATGATGTCTACAGTGCAAGATATAGCCTTTGCGTTTGACTATTCAGCAAAACGGCTCACAGCATTTGCAGATGAACTGGCTAAAGACGCTGCTACAAAGGAAGTGATGGATGGTCGACAGAAGTTGAAGACCTTGTGTGAAACCAGGTGGATGAGCAGGGCAGATGCACTTCATACATTTAAGAATGCCTATCGCGTTGTCGTCCATGCACTGGAGAGTCTTCAGGAAAATGGTGACGTCAAAGCCGGTGATAAACTCAACGCTATACTGCAGTTCCAGTTTATTGTGACTCTTGTGGCAACAGAGCATATTTTGAATAATCTGGTAGGACTAACAGCAGTACTTCAAGCGGTAAGTAAATACTTAAGAAACAACATTTAGTTTAAACTGTAAGTTATGGAAAAGATAATCATGAATTTGAGAATAATATTCTGGCAATGTCTACGAATTTTATCATATTGATCTTAATATGTGAGACTTTATGATCAAAGTAATAAATTAATCAGTTAGTCTGTTTGTTTTTTTATTTATAAGCGAGGAAACATTTCATCTACTACATATTATTACACACATGCATGTATATTAAAGTAATATTTTAGTAAGTATATATATATCAAAAGTTATAGTGTGACAGAATTAAAATCCTGTTTTATTTCAGTATTTGTTCTCGTTCAACCCATGAATTTATTCCAGTTATACAGCACATGCCTGTTTCGCTCCACTGTGCATTTGATAGACGATATCAATATGTTGATCGTTTGGTTATATTATTGTACTGTAAGGAAAGTTTAAATTTAATATTTTTATGTCAAAAATACATTACCAGTCATTTAATACCTGAATGATATATAATCTCAATACCCTTAATTCATCCAGAAAAGAAGCTCGCGCAGCCATGCATAGCCCTAACGCGTGTGATATACACGGCGTTCGCCTTAACAAGTTATTTTTTCATTCAGTCATTCAACTAAATTAACATATTAACAACATAATTGTGTAAATTGTTGTTTGTAATTAAAAGTTTTTTTTTTTGCTACGATGTTCTCGGAACCGGCATTGTGTTGGACGATCCTCCCGACCGATGCTGCAAAGTCATCAGGTATTAAATGACTGGTAATGTATTTTTGACATAAAAATGAAGTTTTTTAAAGTAAAACATATTTTTATTAGAAAATACTTACCAGTCATTTCAGTCATAGCCTGTGCGCCGGTATTTACCGGCGGCCGTGTATATCACACACGCGTGAGGGCTATGCATGGCTGCGCGAGCTTCTTTTCTGGATGAATTAAGGGTATTGAGATTGTATAAGTACTTTCTAATAAAAATATGTTTTTCTTTAAAAAACTTCATTTTAAACTAAAACTTTAGGTTGACATGGATCTGTTGGAGGCAATCGAACAAACGAAGGTAGTCATGCAGATATATCGAGCTGAGAGAAATGATAACCTTGTATGGGATGCCCTCTATCAGGAAGCTGTGACTTTAGCTGCCGAGTTCCAGGTAAACATAGTATTTGCATTTTTATGTTGATTTACCTGTGATTGGCGATTGATGTAATCAGTTTATTCTGAAATATGTTTCTTGTTCAACTGACTAGTAACATATTTCATAGTGTTTTGACGCGTCAATCTCTATTTCAAAGAAAGCAAAAACAAATATTAGTTGGAAAGATATTTTTTACGATATAAATTTTTAGTTTTTCCCCATAGTTACGAAATGCCTTGTTTTTTAATGTAATTTCCTCAAAGATTCATATTTACACAGTGTCCCTTTATTAAGTATTTCATAATCTTCTACCATTCTTCTTTTCACATGTGCAGATTTGATGTATTTATTTTGTATTACGTAGATAGACCCGTCAGTGCCACGACAAGCAGCCAGGCAGAATAACAGGGCGAATTATGACCTCCAGGACCCTAGCCGATATTGGAAGGTTGCTGTTTTTTACGTGTTTGTTGACCACCTGCTTGAAGAAATGGATATTCGGATATTAAAGAATGAAGAGCGATTTCAGGTTCAGTGGTTGATACCCACCAAACTTGAAGGTCTCCAGCCGGCCAATGTGGACAGGATCTACGAGGCATACGAACCAGACCTGTCAAAGACGCGACAAGAAGTGAGGAGATGGATTGTGAGATGGCAGCTGCAGGATGCCAAGCCGTCGACTCTTCTGGCGACTCTCAACAAGACATCGGAGGCGGCATATCCGTGCATTTACATCGTACTGCAGATATTGCTGACCATGCCTGCCACATCCGCATCATGTGAACGATCTTTTAGCTCTATGAGGCGTATTAAGTCTTATCTCCGCTCGACAATGACCGGCGAGAGGCTGTCATCACTGGGCTGTCTCCACATTCATAGAGATATTGAGATAGACATAGACCGAGTTATTAACACCTTTGCTTCGGTTAAATGCCGAAATTTGGATTTTATTTGAATATGTGTAATAGAATTATCGTTACATAACGCATATTTTGTCAATTACATCAATGTTGACGCTGTTTTTACTTAAAATGTATCAAATTGATACAAAAGCATTGCAAGTTATGTTCCTGTCCACAGTAAGAAAACATCATCATAACAATTTACTTCATAATTTTAAGGTCAATTGTTAGGAAAATAACGCTCATATTAACACGTTAACCGGATCGAAATATACGCCAAAACGCTCCTACGACCACCTAGCTGAATTTTTTTTCCGGGGGGGCATGCCCCCGGACCCCCCTAGAACCGGGCCTACTCATCATTTTCAGTCAAGCTACGCCCCTGAGTGTTAACCCTTTCCCACCTGCAGACGCACTTCGACGCAATAGCAGCAGATGACTTTTGAAAACATTGTGGCCAAAGGTGAAATTACTCACGATGAGCAATTTCTCCCTTGGCAACAATGTTTTCAACTTTATTTAACAAATAAGATATCTTTTATGGAGATTTTTCAGATTTTGACCCTCTATTTTCAAAGTCGTCTGCTGCAGATTTGTTGTATGTGGGAAAGGATTAAGCTGATGTTAAATTGCTAAATTTTTATTTTGTTTATAAACGTATGCAAACTAATGATTTGTTTATGTTATGGTCACAGTAAACTTTGTAGTTATTATAATTATATAATAAATCTCACAAAAACAGTTCATTCTTAACTATTTATATACCCCAATGAAAATGTCATTGAAATTTCACTGAAATCCCGGAATTTCACTGAAATTCAACAAAATCACCAAATTTCACTGAAATTTTACTGAGATATCACTGAAATCTCACTGAAATTTGGTCCATCATATCATTTTTTTTTTCACTGAAATTTCAATAATATTTCAGTGATTGAAATTTCAATAATGATTTCAGTGGCTGAAATTTTAATAATATTTCAGTGACTGAAATTTCAATAATATTTCAATGATTAAAATTCAATTATATTTCAGTGACTGAAATTCAATAATTATTATTTAAGTGAAAGCATGTGATACTAATTTGAGGTATTTTTATGGACTGGAGAAAATTTAAAAGTAAATACAAGAGGACATGATGATTGTTTTAACAATGCACGTATAAGGAAAACAAGCTCCATCATGCTTTGAACAGACGCTCGACCTATTTTGTATGACGTCATACCACGCGCGCCATGACGTAACATATTTTAAACATAAATAAGGTCCTATATATAGAGTTCATGTTAAAAAATTACAGACGGTCGATGGGATGCAATATTTTTGATGTATCTGAAGCAGACCTAAAGAGTTTCTCCCTTTCTCACAATATTTAAGTTTGTTAGCTGAAAGTAAAACTTTGAACAAATGTTTCACAGTATAACTAAATGTAATGGTGTATGAATTGTGTTTCTCCTTTTTCTCACAATGTTTTCAAAAGCTGGTTAGCTGAAAGAAAAATTAACAAATAACAACCCCTCTCTTTGATAGTGTTAAATAAACTCGAACTCGAAGTGTTTCACCTTTTCTCACAATGTTTTTAACTGATGTCTGCTACGTACAACTACGTAAAAAGGTGTTTGTTTGAAGAGTCTATTATAAATGCACAGAGGTGAAGATATGTCAGTCTTTTGAAGCAATTTAGAAATCTAGTTAATAACATGTCACCCATTGATTTATTTGAACTGTTCCGAATATAAATGCTTTGGAAAATCCATTTCACCTTTACATAAATTCAGGTTGTCTAACATTCACGTGACCTAACCTTCTCAACAAATTGCGTCATAACTTTTCATTCCCTTTGTTTTTAAGATTGAGCCACTTCAAATGAAAACACACCCTATAAATAAATGGGTTACGATCATATTTCATACAGTTTGTTTGTGAGTTTTTCATTTTTGTATGTCAGTTTTTCATCAAGTCATTATTATTCCCCTGTGGAGTTAAAGCTGTTTGTGTGACTAGATGGTAAACATGGATGATCTTGACCAGATTGATATGAATATCGGCTGGTTGCAGAAACCCAAATGTCATTTGTGTATGGCGTGGTTCATTTGTGGAGAAAAAAAAATAGGTCAGCTGCACAGTTTCCCCGTAAATTATTTGACCCTTACCCATGTGTAGATGCATTTCTACGCATATGCAGCAAACACATTTTAATAACATAATGACAAAAGGAGAAATTGCTACTTTAATTATGATGTTTTCTTTGATTGACTCGACCAGACTTGGCCAGACAAGGTTAGGTGGGACTGACAGACAGAATCATCCAAACCTATAGTCCCCAAACCGGTCACTGACCACTATTACAAAAATAGAATGGCTTATTAGAAACCCAGCAACAATATTTATGTGGGTGCCGTACGCAGGTTAACATATACCAATGATATATGATCAGTGTTTTGTGTTTTTTTCAACCCAAATTGGGGCCGACATTCACAATAAAGTTGAAAACATTGTTGCCAAGGGAGAAATTGCTCATCGTGAGTAATTTCACCTTTGGCCACAATGTTTTCAAAAGTCATCTGCTGCTATTGCGTCGAAGTGCGTCTGCAGGTGGGAAAGGGTTAACACTCATAGCTAATACAGATTTTTGAATTATGTTATGATACTTCAGTTATGCATATTCAACCCTTTGGATCTACATATTATTTACATTCTTTCAACTTTCCACAGATAAAGTCATCCCTCATTTTAAAGCAGAGGGGATTCCCTTCAGCATCAACGTACACGTTCATTGTACCGCTTTTGAAACAGTACTTCTGCACAGTTTTCTCCATCAAAGCAATGTGAATCGTCTGATATTTCAACATATACATGTATGCTTGATGTGTGATGACAGTACCTTGATCAATCAACACAAAGTATATGTTCAATGACAGATTTATCAAAAAAGGAGTCGACAACATCTAGTTCTATGAAAAGTGGACTGTGTCGATTTCTGCCACCACACAAATCTGATCACCGAAACCTGCCACCTCTTTGTGTTTCAGTCTTTTTGTAAATGAATTTTTTGACTGTGTAAGTAGCTCGCCAGCAACATTTTGGGTTCGTTTCAAGTGTTCATAATATAATGCTTTTTTTGGCAACTAAGCTTTCATACGCTTCTGTTCCCACATCTATATTATTTTCACGCATGAAGTGATGTTCAAAGAAACACACTTTTGACCAGTCATCTTCACTAAACTGTCCCTTATAATGTGTGTTCAGTGTTTCCAAATTGTTATAATTTATTTCTTATGTTTTCATGTCATTCCTATCAAAAATGTTTTCAGATGCCACTTGCTGGTATATCTTCAACACAGTTGTCACTCTGCATTGTTTGCTTTTGATGCATTAATTGTAGATTGTCTACATACTTCAGACTGTGTTGAATTGGCAAAGAAGAAATGCACACAATTTTGAGCTTCAAACACAGTTTTGCCATTATTTTTTAAACAATGATTTCCTTCCCTTTCAGCCACCGAAAAACCGTGGCCTTTACAAAATGTGTCTCGTCAGGAAGATTTTCTCTTCTCAAAAAATATATGAGTTGATGGAAAGCGGAAAGCAACAAATTCTATTATAATCCAGTATCATCAGTTACAATGGAAAGTTCTTTCAAACCTAGGGTTTTAAATTCCACCATTTCGATGCAAAGTTTTACCTGAAATAAATAGGTTTTCAATTATTTTGACAATATAATTGCCTGTTCTTCTCAAATGCTAAAAACAAAGGCAATTCATATTGATATTGTATATGTAAATGTAAATCTTACTTAAGAATTGTCTTTATTGAGAATAACATCTAAAACATCTTTTTAAACTGGTGGTTAATATAACAAGTTGTTTTATATAATCATAGAACAAATTGTTGGCTTCATTTGTGCTTTACTTTTTAACACAGTCAATTTAAAATACTTAAAGCAAAAATGTTTTTGTTTTTTTAAAGAAAACATAATCTAACAATAGTATATCATAAATGTGAAATGGGCATCAAAGTTTTTAAAGATAGCATACCTTTTTTGTATTGGTAGATTTTCATTTCAAGCCTTAGCAAGACAAACTCAATTCCAGAATATTCAGCTCACATACTGCAATAACGGTCAGTACAAGAAACATCTGTGATACACACCGTAAATCGTCCAGCAGGATGGCCTGCTAAGTGGTGATTAATTGACTGGTTCAATTTCATGGTGATTTCATGCACTGATAAGCCTTTTTCTCAAAATGAGGAGTTTGGGAGGCAACTTCCCTGGACTGAATATATGTTCCTATTCAACAACATTTCCCTTTGAACCCCTATCTCCTTTTCTGGTCTTTAATTTGTTAAACATGAAACAGCATCAGGTTATTTGTTAATAAGTTCCAGACTTAGTGTCTGAACAACTGATTATGTATGTATATAATTATGTCGTTTGAAAAAAAAGTGGATAGTGAAAGATCTTATCAGACCTTGAACATGTACAGATTCTCAAGAGTTATCAATGATGATAACTTTTCCTCTTTTTAATTGTTGTTGCGCAATTATAAAAGCTTTTGAAAAGGGTACAGGGAGTAAACTATTTTTACTAGAAGCCAGGATAAAAATGTAATAAGTGTTTAAGTAAGACTACTCCCCACACAATTGTTTCATGTATAAATTGTTAAGTTTAGTTGCTTCTTTCAAATCATGTACCTGCTGAGATTTGAACTCAGAACTCTTGTTAGACCAGGTGTTCTACCATTAAACTACAGTATAGGTTTTTACTTTGAGCAGCAGTTTACGAAAATATGTATAATTTTATTACCAGTAAAGTATAAGATTTTTTTGTGTTACAATGAATGTATACTAGTTTAAATTTTACCAGAAAAATGGATTTCACAATAAATTACATAGAAAACAGAAAAGATATACATTTCGGTGGTATTTCAGTTATATCTAGCTAGTTATATCAGAGGACAGAACAATTATGTGAGGTCACTGGGTGACTTATAACTGACATTAATTATGATTTATAATATAGCCTTTTCTGTTGAAAACAGTTCTATGACATCATTGGTTATTGTGCTCCCAAGTATGAAAATAGTGCTGTCGATAGATGTTGAATCTTTTGTAAATGTGGTTTGAATACATACATGCAGAGTATTTAAAATAACCTAGTGGAAATATTGTTGAAATTCTTAGTAACAAGTTTGTCCAATCTGATCAATAAACAAATTTTGGATAAAAAAAAATGAAATTCAGCCTGTTGAAAGAAAAGTAATGTGTTTTACTAATAGCCCTCATATGACATCATTTCTTTAAAACAATCATGACTCATTTGAGTTTATTCAATAAACATATTTTGGTTAAAAAAAGGATGAATCTACTAATGTGTTTTATTGATAGCCCACATATGACATCATTCCTTTAAAACAATGGACTCATTAAATTTGAGTTTGATCAATAAACAAATTTTGGATAAAAAAAGGTGAAACTACTAGAAATTCAGCCTGTTGAATGAAAAGTTATGTGTTTTACTGATAGTCCACATATGACATCATTTCTTTAAATCAATGGACTCATTTGGAGGCATGAAAGTGTTTTCCTCTCTTTCAGGTTGGAGGATATATGGCTTAAGACATTTACTATGTATACCTCAAAACCAGGGTGAACTGATTCTGGTCATACTTTCATGATTTGACAAATGCTAGCTAGGTCATAGACATAAACTGTTAAACTGTACAATGTAACAAAGTATATTGAAGGCAAATAATTTGAAATTGACTGAAGTTTTGTTTGTTTACTACATTTACTTCAATATATTAATAAACGTCTTAAAGTAAATACAACTAGACAGTCGAAGATATGATAATTTAGCTATTTCCTTGAGTGGGGTCAACATTTGACAAGACAAGACGGCTTCGGCTTCAAATGACAGATACAGACAAAAACAATACACACTATGTGACGTGACGCGATGTGACGTAAGCATCGTGGAACAGATACAGACAAAAACAATACACACGATGTGACGTCACGCGATTTGACGAAAGCATCGTGGAACGGTTCTCAACAGATACTAACAAATAATTTGGAAATGAAGTTATATTTTTAAGCAAAGTATTGATATAATATATATCCTACCTTGAAATGAAGCTATGTCGATACAGAAACAGAATTGTTCGTCCTTTTCAGTTTAAATAATATCCGAGGCCAGTGTAACGAACGATAACTTCCGTTGAAATATTTACAATCATTTTCAAGTGTTAATTGCTTCTCTATATTGCCAAGATATAAAATCCATGAAATAACTATGACAGGTACAAAAGAATAGTCGACTTACCCTTCATAAAGTCCTTGCAGTGAATGAAATCCATTTGTGACGAGTCAAACTATCTTTTCCTACCATTCCTGTCGTTTTCCTTTTGTTAACTATTTATTACTTGCCTTACAATGACGTTACTTTCGTTGCAATGACGTCACATTTGGATGTGTTTACTTCCGGTTGAGAAAATATCATTTTAAAAATAGAAAACGAGTGCAATTACACGCAAATTATCACGTGTCCGATTCCTTGTTTTCTTTACTTTATCGAGAAGGAATTTAATTTAATTTTTCTCTCTAGTTCTTAGTATTTTTTTATTTGTCAAAACATGCGAATATCGTGAATGCGGGTTTTACCGGTTACGAAATTAATAGGTTACGGTAATTTGTCCGTCCAGTAAGACCGGAAGCAAAATGGCCGAAAAAAAGTGCTATGGGGTTGAGATTTGATATGTGAAAAACAGTAAGATTGTACTGAATTCTCGTTGTTTTGATCTCGTATGATGTGTTCGTACGGGTAACCTATAGGCGTGCTTTGCTCGAGCCTTTGGCTCGAGCTTTCACATGTATGAAGGTGTTAATTGACCGATTATAGTGAAAGACAACTAACCATTTCATTTGTAATTTTAATTTGTAATTTTAATTTGTACTTGTTATCATATAATTTATTATTTAAATAAATTCAATACTTGTCCTCAATGGTTTAAATAGAAGTAGAAGTCGTTAAAAATTAGCGATGGCTCCTTTTCTAGCTTAGGCCTACATGAATTATACCTTTTCCAAGTTCTCAACTCAATGAAGTTTAAGAAGATAGAATAATTATATATCATTCGTCAATTCAAAGAAGAAAAGTAGAAGTTGTTACAAATTAGCGACGGCTCCTTTTCTTACATGAATTATACCTTTTCCAAGTTTTCGACTCAATCAGGATTACGGGAATAGAATAATCATATCACATTGAGTCAATCTTACGGGAATAGAATAATTATATCACATTCAGTCACTCGTCAATTCAAAGAAGAACAATAGAAGTTGTTAAGAATTAGCAGAGACATATAAACACATTTATATGTCTCTGGAATTAGCGACGGCTCCTTTTCTTACATGAATTATAACTTTTCCAAGTTCTCGATGTAAAAAAGTGGGGCTTGATGTAACAGTAAATCAAGTAGTCTTTCATGAAGGTAAAAGTATAACACAACACGTGTTTATTCTACAAGATCTAAGTTTATTCTGCGAGAAGCCTTTACATAAAGCGGGGTTTCTTGGAGCATGCGCATGGTTAGTAGACTGGCATCTGGACAATACTACATCTCCTTTCTTTTGAAATAAAAATGAAAATGTATTATTTTCCAACATAACATGAATACGTAAATCAGATATAAAGTATTACATTCAATAAACATATAAGGAAATATGCGATTCAACATTTGAGTCCAAACTGGTTATGAAAATCGTTAATCCAGATGTGCTGCTAAGTGTGTGTTTATTATGTCTATACACACGACTAAATGTCTTATCAACCTTTATTTGATCCATTGAATAACTGGTTGGATTTAATTTCTCGACCACTGCGCGTGCGGTAAGGTGTATTGTTACAGTCACTTGTAGGTGAACTTTGGGAGTGACTTGTGCTCAGGGGTTCCATACGGGGTAAGTGGACGGGTTTAAAAGAAATCTGGGGAATTGACTTTTGGCCAGGGCTTTGCTGCTGCAAGATTGTTGGCATGAATTCCTCATGACTAATGCTTGGACAGATTTCCCGCGTTTTATGCAGGAAACGTCTATTGCGCCTTAAAATTGCGCCCTCTTCAGTCTTGATAAGAAATTATCTTTCTCCGTGCGTTTCTAGAACAACGGCCTGTTTCCATATTTTACCCATTTGCACTCTGCATGAATCACCAACATTAAGAAAAGGGAGGGGTTTCGAACCTTTATCATAATGTTGTTTTTGGGTAATTTTGCTGTTTTGCATGTACTTTATAGCAGCCTGGTGATTAATTATCTGAGGTTGTAATTGTTTTTCAGTTGTGGGTAAGACGGATTTTAGTCGTCTACCCATCAGCAACTGGGCTGGGGAATATCTGCAATCGAGCGGCGTGTTACGATATTCTAGTATAGGCAAGTAAGGATCAGTTTTGCTTGCCTTGCTTTTCCTAAGTATGCATTTTCCTACAGAGACCATTTTTTCAACAAAACCGTTTGACTGACTATGGCCTGGTGAAGATGTCACGTGCGTGAAATTCCATTCAGTAGCAAACTTAGAGAATTCGTCCGAACTAAACTGAGGTCCGTTGTCGCTTTTCAGTGATTCTACCTGGCCTAACCTGGAAAAGTGTACTTTTAACTTGCGTATCACCGTGATACTTTTTGTGTCCGGTAGCCAGTCTATCTCAAAGTGCTTACTGTAGTAGTCAGCGGTTATTACATAATCTTTACTGTCTAGGGCAAAGAGGTCACAGGCAATGTGCTGCCAAGGTCTTTGGGGCACGTCGTGGGGTTTAAGAGGTTGTTTGGGGTTTGCATTTATGTGTGTTAAGCATAGATGGCATGCTAACACGTGGTCAGTTATGTCTTTTGTCATTAAAGGCCAAAACATTATATCACGTGCCCGGCTTACCGTCTTATTGACACCCATATGACCGATATGAACTGCGTTTATCATTTCTTGACGCAATGGTTTGGGGATTACTAATTTTTGACCTCGAAAGATTATGTCATCGCCCACCGACATTTCGTCCCGGTGATTCCAGAACTCTAGCACTGTTGCTGGACAATCAGTTCTCGCATCCGGCCATCCGTCAAGTATAGTCTGTTTCAATATTTGAAACTGGCTGTCATTTTGTGTAGCTGTTCGAACTTGCTGCAATTTGTTGTCACTTACGGGCAGGCTTTTGAGTACCGTATGTATATGTACGTCGAGTCCTTCTGTCAAGTCGGAGTACGTATTATTAACAAAGTTACGTGACAATGTATCAGCAACTGGTATGTTTTTGCCGCTTACATGTACAACTTCTATGTCAAAGTTTTGCAACTGTAGCAGCATTCTTTGTAGTCTGGGAGGTGCACTGCACAAAGTTTTTTTCATTATTGACACAATTGGTTTGTGGTCAGATTCGACAACTGTATGTCGCGCATAACAGAACTGTCTGAAACGTGTCAGTCCAAACAAAATGGCTAACATTTCCTTCTCGATTTGAGCATAGCCAATTTCTGTCTGTGTCAATGTCTTTGAAGCGAAAGCAATCGGTTTTCCGTCTTGGAGGCATGTGACCCCAATGCCCCTAGAACTTGCGTCGACTTGCAGTCGGACTGGTTTCTCGGCATTAAAGTACGCTAGAACTGGGGCTTGTGTGATAGCCGTTTTGACCTTGTCAAAAGCGTCATGTTGTGCACAGTCCCAAATGAATTCTACGTCTTTTTTCAGTAGGTCACGCATAGGGCTCACTATCTGAGATAAATTGGAGTTGAATTTGGTCAGATAGGTAACCATTCCTAACAAGGTTTCTAATTCAGCCCTATTTTGAGGTGATTTCATGGCCAATATTGCTGAAACTTTCTCGGGATCAGGCTTTAATCCGTCCGAACTCAAAATGTGTCCAAAGTACTTTACTTCAGTTGAGCCAATCACACATTTGTCAGGGTTAAACCGTATTCCCTTTTCTCTAGCGCGTGCAAGCACATTTCTGAGATTACTGTCGTGTTCTTGTTGAGTATTTCCGTAAATCAACAAGTCGTCAATTATCGATGTGACACCGGGTAAGTCCTCGAAGAACTCGTCAATTTTCCTTGAGAAAATGTCTTGAGAGCTGCGAATTCCCATTGGTAAACGCAGATATCGGTAGCGTCCAAAAGGGCTATTGAATGTGGTCAGGTATGACGATTCGTCATTCAGTTTAATTGACCAGTATCCTTTTGTGGCGTCCAAAACACTAAAGTACTTAGCGCCAGTCAAGCGTGCTGCTACGTCTTCTATCATACGCATTGGGTAATGAGGTCTGAGTATGTTGTCATTGAGAGCCTTGGGATCTAGGCACACTCGCAGATTCCCAGTTGTCGGTTTTTCGACGCATACTAGCGCATTAACCCATTCAGTCGGTTCAGTCACTTTCTGAATAATTTCTTTGTCTACCATTGATTTAAGTTCCTTTTTAAGTCTGTCCTGTAAAGCTACAGGTACCCGTCGTGGGGGACATACGACAGGTACAGCGTCTGGTTTAAGATGCAGCGAACATGTTCCTGGGAATAGACCAATACCTTTAAAAATTTCATCGTATTCCGTCAGCACAGTCTGTTTGTCTAGACGCTGATGTTTGTCAATAGCGTAAGTCAGTCTTATCAGGCCAAGGTCAATAGATGTCTGAAGGCTCAGTAATGCGGGAGCTTTACTATCTACAACATTAAAACAGGTGTTGACCGATTTGTCTGCATGCTTGCATGTTAACGTGACCTTTCCAATCACAGGGAGCGGGTCGCCTGTGTAAGACGATAGCCTACTATCGGGGGGTACCAAGGGGGATTTGCACTTCATTTTGTTATATTGTAAAATTGGTAAAATATCAACTTGGGAACCTGTATCTATTTTGAAAGTAATTGGGAATGAGGATTTGCCGACGGAGAGTGTAAGGGATGCGCAGTCGGGTCGAGAATCAAAATCGTGTACCGTGTATACATAAAAATCCGAATCGTAATCACTTGAATCACTTTTGTCACAGTTGACCTCATGTACTTCGTTCCCGCTGGATCGACACACTGTTTGAAAATGGTTCAGTTTGTTACATCCGTGGCATCGTTTCCCTCTTGCCGGGCATTCACTCTTGAAGTTGTGTAATGTCCCACAGTTTCTACACTTTTGTTTTGTGTTTTCTTGTTCCCAATTCATTTGGCCTTGGTTTCCTGTCCCTAGTGTTATGCCGTTGGTGCCGCATAACGTTGCGCACCTCGTGTCCGCCTGTACTGCCCATAGCCATTGATGAAAGCTGCTGTTTCGAATATTCGAAGTTTTGTGAGATTTGGACCGCCTTGTCCATTGTTAAAGCTGCACCCTCGTTGATGAGCCGTTCTCTTACTTTCATTGAGTTTGTGCCGAAAACAATTCTATCTCTGATCATTTCGTCTTGGTCATTGAAACTGCACTCTTTTGCACAAAGTCTTAGTCTTGTTAAATATGAGTCAATGGTATCATCGCCCTGTGTCTGATTGTAGAATTTATATCTAGCAAAAATTGGGTTTAGCTTCGGCTTTACAAAAGCTCGATATTTGTCATAGTATGTTTGGATTTTGTTCACGTCTTCTTCGGAAATGTCTGTCCATGTAGAGTGAATGTCTCTGCCCTTATCCCCAATCCATAACAACAGGTACGCGATTTGCTCTACCTCTGATTTTCCTTTCAGAGGACCAGTGATCATTAATTTAACATGTCTCTCGAATTTATCCCATGCATCAGGTAAATTTGAGGAGTCCCATTCCATCCTCGGAGGTAAAATGCCGTTAAATTCCATATCTATCTTATGCACAAAGACACATTCACGTGAGTTCCTTTAAATCCAACTAACACTTCTGGCACCATGTAAAAAAGTGGGGCTTGATGTAACAGTAGATCAAGTAGTCTTTCATGAAGGTAAAAGTATAACACAACACGTGTTTATTCTACAAGATCTAAGTTTATTCTGCGAGAAGCCTTTACATAAAGCGGGGTTTCTTGGAGCATGCGCATGGTTAGTAGACTGGCATCTGGACAATACTACACTCGACTCAATGAAGATTACAGGAATAGAATAATTATATATCATTCAATCACTCGCCATTTCAAAGAAGAAAAATAGCAGTCGTTAAAAATTAGTGACGGCTCCTTTTCTAACATGAATAATACCTTTTCCAAGTTTTCGACTCAATCAAGATTACGGGAATAGAATAATTATATCACATTCAGTCACTCCTCAATTCAAATTATACACTTCATATATTTCGACATTATGGGTTCATCTTTTAGACGAAGCTTGTATGTAGCCTTTTCCATGTTTACGACTCTATAACAATCAACATTGTGGGAAAAGAAGAATTACGGAGAAAAATGTCAACGACTTCTTATATATCTACATTATGGGTTCATCTTTTATAGACGGAGCTTGTATGCAGCCTTTTCCATGTTGTTGACTATAACAATCCAAATTGTGGGAAAAGAAGAACTACGGAGAATAATGTCAACGTTTTTATAACCGTTTCCAAGCTTTCGACTCAATCAAGATTACAGGAATGGAATAACTATATCACATTCAGTCGCTCATAAATTATTGAATCATTATAGGAAAAATAGAAGTTGTTAAGGATAATCGAGGGCTCCTTTATACACATCGAGAGAGAGAGAGAGAGAGAGAGAATAAATAAATATAACCGGTTTTTGCATACTCGATGTTGCCATCCAGCGCAATTGTAATGTAGCATGTTGTGTGCATTCGTTCACTGACCCTACTGGAACATGGATACAAATAGCGTAACAAACAGAGGTTTAACTAAAGACAAACATGAACTCTTTAATTCACAAGTTGTTTTTAATAAGCATTAATCATGTATGATTAAAGCCGACTGTCCAATCAATAGAAAACATTTATTTTATTAATAATTAATTACAACAAAACACAATTAGAAGTATGCCGTCACTCATTTACGTAACAATTGAGTTCATAGTCGACACACAAGTCGGCAAACAGTTAATTGAAATAAATTGCAATAAACTATATAACTGAAAATGTTATGACAAAAAACATTAGCAAGGTAACGAATAAATAAAACCATCATATCGAGGAAATTTAACTTTTTCTGGAACACATGTTTTTTTCAAGTTGCCTACAGTACATCTGGATGTTACAAATCCTATTCTATTTTGTTCTGTAATGAATAACAACATATTATTAATATAAGAACACATTGGACAATAAATCGTAAGTGATATTTATTAATTTAGTTTATAAACAATGATAAGATATAGCTTCTAAGTATATATTGCATGTATATAAGACATTATAATCCTTCTTATTTATAAGTTAGACGAAATCTCTACCCCGTTTACTCTACAGTATCAGTTAGACGAAATGGTAGTTAGACGAAATCTCCAACATCCTGTCTATACAGATTTGCATTTCAATTTTCTACAGGTTAGAAGTGTGTCTATACAGATTTGAATTTCATTTTTCTACAATTTGTCTATACATATTTGAATTGATTTTTCTTCATGTTTGACAGTGTGTCGCACAGGTTTATGATGTGTTATCTAGGTACGTGATCAACAGTTCTATCTGGGTTAAAGCAATGTTCAAAACATCCATTCTGCCAAAGTTTCAACATGCTAATTAACATTAAAAGAACAGCTTTCAGAGTTACTAACAAGATTTTCCTTTAATTTGGTCTAGTGACCCCAATAAAGGTCCATACCTTTCGTAACCTCTCCGTTTCGTAACAGAAAAAAATTAACCGTTTGGTAACTGAACCGTTTCGTACCCCGAAAATAAATCAGCTGTTTCGTACCAGAAAATGAATTGGCTGTTTAGTACCCAATAAAGAATTGGATGTTTCGTACCCGAAAATATATCGGCTGTTTCGTACCAGAAAAAGTATTGGGCGTTTTAGTAACCGATATCTAATTGAGCTCCCTAACATTGCTCAATATAATTTATGTAATGTCCTCTTGAATTTGTTGGAGTTACAACTATCACAACAGTGCAATATCTTTGATAGTCTGCTTTCAGTTTGACCGATTCGTCTGGATTGCAAACATCCATGGAAAAGATTGAAACGTCGAAATATTGAAAAGTTAATACTGTTTTTGAGAAATATTGAGGTAAAAGAGAAATAGCTTCTTTTGAGGTAATTCTCCCTTTTCAAGTGTTTTCAAAAGTTAAATGTTGCATACATATACTGTCAGAAGTTGTTTATATCAGGTAAAGCATTAACCCTCATCCTGCTGAGTGAAACATCCGTGATTTCAGATATGTTCTCACCCTATGGTATATTGATTGATTAGGGTTAACGCCGTTTTCAACCATTCTGCAGTCATATCACATATTCATGCGTTTTCTGGCTTTCCCACACCATACTTTCCAAGCAATTGGCTGCCCCCCCTCAGCCTTCAGTTTTTATTGCATATTTGAACCTTTTATGTTTTTAATTTTTCTGACGAAGCGTACGCATTGGCGTACATGCGTATGCCTGGATACGCGCCTGGTTATCAAGTGATATGATCTGGCATGTGCATTATGTGGACATGTGTGAATCATAAATAACTTAATAGGTATCAGGCGCATAGCTGACTGTGCGCAAAATACGCAGCTGCATACACATTGTCTACAGTACTAAAGTTTTAAAAAGTTCAAATCTACAATAAAAACTTGACATGGGGTGGGT
This sequence comes from Serripes groenlandicus, assembly GCA_031761405.1. Taxonomy (NCBI): domain Eukaryota; kingdom Metazoa; phylum Mollusca; class Bivalvia; order Cardiida; family Cardiidae; genus Serripes; species Serripes groenlandicus. The sequence goes on from JASEVX010000006.1 coordinate 80,504,209, forward strand.
GTAAGTATAAATCATTTGATCTGAATTGATAGATTTGACGAAAAATGACAAATGCAACACATTTTACTATCTCAAAACTTTTACTATCTCAAAATTTCCTAGAAAATAAGTTCAGTCATATTTTGCTACTGAAATGCTCCCAGAAGTCGCCACAGACGATATAGAGGGGAAAAAAAATCAAACTCAACTAATCAGGTTGAATAATGACCGAACTGGTTGATTGGATCATATTCAATTATAGGATTATACTTTATTTATTATCAATAATAGTGGAAACCGACCACTACTACATTAACGCGATCCTGGCAATTATGACCGACCTGGCTAAACTATTCACTACTAGGTCCCGGCAAATAGTAGTCCCCCCTTGCGTGGGCCACATCTGATTTTGTACAGAACGAATATATTGTTGTTGTCTTAGAATTATTGATTTTGTTTGTTCGCTTTTTCCATCGGAAACAATAATTCATCATGAACAATTTCTCCTTTTGTCACAATGTTTTCAACTGTATTTAATAATCAATCCCTCATTTATTGAGAATGTTCATGTTTTTGCCGAAATGTCTTCAAAGTCGATTGCTGCAGATTTGTTGTATGTGGGAAAGGGTTAATCCCAATAAAAACTATTAAGCAATGTAAGAAAAAGCATACCCTAGGATAGACAAGTTAAAGTTCACTAGTTAGAGGAGCTTGGATATCATCAACAGTTAATCTCGTAAAGATGGCAAAAAGACATGACTTATCCAAGACATCAGTTACTATTAAGAAAATCTCAGTCATCTTATTATTATACCCCTCAACAAAGGCTTCACTGTCTTGTACCCTCCACCCCAAGAGATGATAAATACCAGTTTCACCTTGTGTGTCTGTCAACCTATGATGATTTCAAGACTTTCATCTTTGCGACAAGTGGGATAAACTATCATGCAAATAACAGCACTGAACCAAGGAAGATTCCTATTAATTTTCAGGATAGTAGGCCAAAGAAGGGCTTTGAAAATTGTTTTCAGATTCATCCTATCCCCCGAATTCTAGTTTGAACAAGAGTACCGCAAACGGTACATAATACGCCCGTCAGGAACTTCTTTGTAAGTTTCCTCTTTGTTTTGATATATTGTTTGTTTGTAAAAAGTTAATAAAGTCGTTCAGGAATAAGTTGTTAAAGAATAATGGGAAACTATGAAAAATGCATAACTCGTGCAGAAATTTACAAATATTCTAAGTCCAAAAAGGGGCGTAACTCATTCAAAAATTGACGAAATCCGAGGAAATGTGAACTTAATCTGTGACACATGATTACAATGCCATATACAAAATTTCAGGTCAATAGCTCAAAGTATGTAGGAAAAAAGTGCGGAAAACCAATATTCTAAGTCCAAAAAGGGGCATAACTCATTCACAAATTGATGAAATTCGAGGAAATGTAAACTTGATCTGTGACACTTGATTACAAAGCCATATACATAATTTTAGGTCAATACATCAAAGCATGTAGAAAAAAAGTGCGGAAAACAAATATTCTAAGTCCAAAAAGGGGCATAACTCATTAAAAAATTGGCGAAATCCCGGGAAATATGAACTTGATCTGTGACACATCACTACAAAGCCTTTTACAAAATTTCAGCTCAATAGCTCAAAGTATGTAAGAAAAAAGTACGGAAAACCAATATTCTAAGTCCAAAAAGGGGCATAACTCATTCAAAAATTGACGAAATCCAAGGAAATGTGAACTTGATCTGTGACACATGATTACAAAGCCATATACAAAATTTCAGGTCAATAGCTCAAAGTATGTAGGAAAAAAATGCGGAAAACCAATATTCTAAGTCAAACAAGAGCTGTCGGAAGACAGCGCGCGCTCGACTTTACAATGCTTATTCATTTAAGCACTATTTCCGTATATTGCCTTTAAGTACTATTAAATCATATATACTCTATATGTAAAAGCAACTGAATAGATACATACATTTAAATATATATAATTTAAAAATCAAATTTCCTAAGTCAATCAAGGGCCATAACTCCATATTTAGGATACAATGGAGTTATGTAACCTAATTGTGTGATGGTCCTTAACAAATGTGTGAAGTATGAAGACTGATTTGAATGAAGGGTATTAGAGTTATAAATGAAAATGCCAGCTTGCCCTAAAACATTAACCGGACACCGACACTGGGGCGAGTAGTAAAGTTCCATTTTTCTTCGACTAGTCGAGCTAAAATCAAAACTTTAACGTTGAGCTAAACGCAAATGTTAAAACTGACTGAGTCCAAAAATAGCAAAACCTTAAAAAAAGGTTTTCCAAATGTTTGACACCAAATCCCGTTTGAAATGGTGAAGAACTATATTTGATAAATGAATGATCATAATTAAAACTTAATGTAACCAAAAATAATGAATTCATCTCAAATTCTCAAAATCAACCAAAATAATGTTTTTTACCCCAAAAAGAAGGTCACACTCCATTATCTTCAACATACAATGTGAAAAAAGGAATAATATGTAATTATATTCCAAATATGAAAGCCCTAACACAAGTACTTATTGAGAAAAATTAAATAATTAAATGAAAATCCCAACTTGCCCTAAAACTTTAACCACCCAAAATCATGTCTTTTACCTCAAAAATAAAGTCAAATCAGCATCTTCAGTTAACAATATGAGGAAAGGTATTATATGTGATTAAATTCCAAATATGAAAGCCCTAACACAAGTGCATATTGAGAACAAGAGTTGTCGGAGGACAATATAGCTCGCCTATCAGGGCCATCGTATATCAGGGCCTACTTCAGAACAGTTAAAGTATTAGGTAAAGTCGCACAGTATCACCTATTGCAAGATAATACACCTTTTCAATACTTTTGACAAAAATTCTAAGTTCAACTAGAATGGAGTGCTCCCCGGAGCACGTGTGTCACCTGCCGGCGCCTTGTCAGAAAATTTTAATTTTTGATAGAAAAGGGGCAATAACTCTGATATAAAAAATATTTGGATTATCCCCCTTTTGTGAACCCATCACAAAAATTGATATAAACATTTGTCAGAAGTTTCAATCCAATCCTTTGAGCAGAAAAAAAGTAATTTGAATATTTGACAGAAAAGGGGCAATAACTCTGATATAAAAATATTTGGATTATCCCCCTTTTGTGAACCCATCATACACATTGATATAAACATTTGTCAGAAGTTTCAATCCAATCCTTTGAGTAGATTAAATTTTGGACAGAAAAGGGCCAATAACTCTGATATAAAAATATTTGGATTATCCCCCTTTTTGTGAACCCATCATACACATTGATATAAACATTTGTCAGAAGTTTCAATCCAATCCTTTGAGTAGAAAAAAAGTTATTTGAAAATTTAAATTTTTGACAGAAAAGGGGCAATAACTCTGATATAAAATTATTTGGATTATCGCCCTTTTGTGAACCAATCACACACATTGATAAAAACATTTGTCAGAAGTTTCAATCTAATCCTTTGAGTAGAACAAAAGTTATTTGAAAACGTGACGAAAAAAGTGTGACGGACAGACAGACAGACAGACGCCGGATAAAAAAAAAAATAGACAGACAGATGTCGAATAAAAAAAAAAGTAACATTTGTCAGAAGTTTCAATCCAATCCTTCGGGTAGAAAAAAAGTTATTTGAAAATTTAATTTTTTGACAGAAAAGGGGCAATAACTCTGATATAAAATTATTTGGATTATCCCCCTTTTGTGAACCAATCACACACATTGATATAAACATTTGTCAGAAGTTTCAATCTAATCCTTTGAGTAGTGACGAAAAAGTTAGATTTTTTGACAGAAAAGGGGCAATAACTCTGATATAACTTGACCTTGACCCAGGGTCAGGACGGGTGTAGTGGGGTGCGTAGATGGACCAATAGTTCCTAAATGTATAAACTAAATATGAAAGCAATCAATGTCATAATAGTGAATGCAGAGTGATATGTTAAACGTTAAACGCAAACCTTAAACCTTGTAACTGAACCAAGTAGAAATGACCTTGACCTTGACCCAGGTGCAGGACGGGTGTAGTGGTGTGCGCAGATGGATGACCAATAGTTCCTAAATGTATAAACTAAATATGAAAGCAATCAATGTCATAATAGTGAATGCAGAGTGATATGTTAAACGTTAAACGCAAACCTTAAACCTTGTAACTGAACCAAGTAGAAATGACCTTGACCCAGGGTCAGAACGGGTGTAGTGGTGTGCATAGATGGATGACCAATAGTTCCTAAATGTATAAACTAAATATGAAAGCAATCAATGTCATAATAGTGAATGCAGAGTGATATGTTAAACGTTAAACGCAAACCTTAAACCTTGTAACTGAACCAAGTAGAAATGACCTTGACCTTGACCCAGGGTCAGAACGGGTGTAGTGGTGTGCGTAGATGGATGACCAATAGTTCCTAAATGTATAAACTAAATATGAAAGCAATCAATGTCATAATAGTGAATGCAGTGATATGTTAAACGTTAAACGCAAACATTAAACCTTGTAACTGAACCAAGTAGAACCAAGTAGAAATTACCTTCACCTTGACCCAGGGTCAGGACGGGTGTAGTGGTGTGCGTAGATGGATGACAAATGGTTCCTAAAGGTATAAACCCTTAAAACCCAAATGAAAACCTTAAACACAAACCTTAAACCTAGGTGTCTACGCCACCGCCGATGCCGCCGACGGTGCCGACGGTGCCGACGCCGGGGGTAACACATAAGCTCTCCTGTACTTCGTACTGGCGAGCTAAAAATTAAAAAATTAAATGAAAATCCCAACTTGCCATAAAACTTTAACCACCCAAAATCATGTTTTTTACATCAAAAAGAAAGTCAAAATCAGCATCTTCAGCATACAATACGAGAACAAGTATTATATGTAATTATATTCCAAAAATGAAGGCCCTAACACAAGTGCTTATTGAGAAAAATTTAAAAAAAAAATGAAAATCCCAACTTGCCCTAAAACTTTAACCACCCAAAATCATGGTTTTTTACCTCAAAAAGAAAGTCAAATCAGCATCTTCAGCTAACAATATGAGGAAAGGTATTTTATGTAATTAAATTCCAAATATGAAAGCCCTAACACAAGTGCTTATTGAGAAAAGTTTAAAAAATTAAATGAAAATCCCAACTTGCCCTAAAACTTTAACCACCCAAAGTCATGTGTTTTACCTCAAAAAGAAAGTCGAAATCAGCATTTACAGAATACAATATGAGGAAAGGTATCGTATGTAATTATATTCCAAATATGAAGGCCCTAACACAAGTACTTATTGAGAAAAATTAAAAAAAAAATGAAAATCCCAACTTGCCCTAAAACTCCCAAAATCATGTTTTTTACCCCAAAAAGAAGGTCACACTCGGCATCTTCAGCATTCAATGTGAAGAAAGCTTAAAGGTGTAACTATATTCCAAATATGAAAGCTATAGCACAAATACTTATGAATGAAAATGCCAACTTGCCCTAAAACTTTAACCGGACGCCGACGCCGGGGCGAGTAGTAAAGCTCTCATATTCTTCAAATAGTCGAGCTAAAAAGGGGCATAACTCATTCAAAAATCGACGAAATCCCAGGAAATATGAACTTGATCTGTGACATATCACTAAAAAGCCTTATACAAAATTTCAGCTCAATAGCTCAAAGTATGTAAGAAAAAAGTGCGGAAAACAAATATTCTAAGTCCAAAAAGGGGCATAACTCATTCAAAAATTGACGAAATCCCAGGAAATATGAACTTGATCTGTGACATATCACTACAAAGCCTTATACAAAATTTCAGCTCAATAGCTCAAAGTATGTAAGAAAAAAGTCCGGAAAACCCGAACGGACATGACCATACCATAATACGTACCGTTTCTTAAAAACGGTCGTATAAAAATTGGAAGTGTAATTTTTATAAACTTGCGTTTTATAAAGAAAAGGAGTCCGGGTATTGTGATACCCTTTGCGTTGTCGCAAAACTTGAACCTTACCTCATAACTCTAAAACTATTCAACATTTTTAACCCTTTCCCTCATATATACGCTTTCTGACAAAACGTGCAATTTCTCCTTTTGCCACAATGTTTTTCACTTTTTGTCATAGGTTATCCATTCAACTATGGAGATTTTCTATGTTTTGACAAAATATGTTCAAAGTCGTCTGCTGCAGAATTGTCGTATGAGGGAAAGGGTTAAGTGAGACTAAGTACACATGTTCTTTTGAACAATACGCATGTCAATACCAAGTAGCATAACTATTCAATAATGCCCCTATTTTGAATTGGAAAAGCAGAAGAATGTTGGTGTTCGCTTGCAGCCGTCTGTTTTCATAGAAAAAAAATCAGGGTATTGTGATACATTTGGCTTCGTCGCATTGTCACAAGACTTTAACCTTACCTCACAACTCAAAAATTGTTCATAATTTTCAAATGAAACTTGGTACACATGTTTTTAGCAACAATACACATGTCCATACCAAGTTACATAACTCTGGCTTCACTGCTTATTCAGCAGCACCTTTTTCAACTTAGAACAAAGCAGACAAGCATTCACATTAGTTTATGGTACTCTTTGTTATAAACAATATTGTGGAACAATAGTGCAAAACCATTCACCTAAATGCTGTTTTACCCCCAAAAATAATGCTACTTTTCATTCAAGACATCTCCCATAAAAACTCTGAACAAAAAGAGCCTTTTTACTAACCCTTTCCAGCATACAGACACATTTGCAGCAGACAACTTTTGAAAACATTGTAGCTGAAGAAAAAGTTGCTCATTATCAACTGTAAAACAAGATGTGTTTGTGAAACACTGATGCCCCCGAATGGCAACATCTAGGTCAAAGGTCAAGGTCGCCAGGTCAAAATGTTGGTACTGACAGAAAGGTCATGTCACAAGGAATACACATGTGAAATATGGTAGCCTTACCTGTTATGGTTCAAAAGTAGTGGTCAAGGTTAAAGTTTTTTTTTTTCGAGAATGGCAACATCTAGGTCAAAGGTCAAGGTCGCGAGGTGAAAAATAATTTTGGTACTGACAGAAAGGTCATGTCACAAGATATACACATGTGAAATATGGTAGCCGTACCTGTTATGGTTCAAAAGTAGTGGTCAAGGTTAAAGTTTTTTTTTTAGAATGGCAACATCTAGGTCAAAGGTCAAGGTCACAAGGTGAAAACTTTGGTACTGACAGAAAGGTCATGTCACAAGGTATACACATGTGAAATATGGTAGCCTTACCTGTTATGGTTCAAAAGTAGTGGTGAAGGTTAAAAAAAAAAAAAAAAATGGCAACATCTAGGTCAAAGGTCAAGGTCGCAAGGTCAAAAATGTTGGTACTGACAGAAAGGTCATGTCACAAGGAATACACATGTGAAATATGGTAGCCGTACCTGTTATGGTTCAAAAGTAATGGCCAAGGTTAAAGGTTTTTTTCGAGAATGGCAACATCTAGGTCAAAGGTCAAGAATGTTGGTACTGACAGAAAGGTCATGTCACAAGATATACACATGTGAAATATGGTAGCCGTACCTGTTATGGTTCAAAAGTAGTGGTCAAGGTTAAAGGTTTTTTTCGAGAATGGCAACATCTAAGTCAAAGGTCAAGGTTACAAGGACAAAAATTTTGGTACTGACAGAAAGGTCATGTCACAAGGAATACACATGTGAAATATGGTAGCCTTACCTGTTATGGTTCAAAAGTAGTGGTCAAGGTTAAAGTTTTTTTTTTTCGAGAATGGCAACATCTAGGTCAAAGGTCAAGGTCGCGAGGTGAAAAATAATTTTGGTACTGACAGAAAGGTCATGTCACAAGATATACACATGTGAAATATGGTAGCCGTACCTGTTATGGTTCAAAAGTAGTGGTCAAGGTTAAAGTTTTTTTTTTAGAATGGCAACATCTAGGTCAAAGGTCAAGGTCACAAGGTGAAAACTTTGGTACTGACAGAAAGGTCATGTCACAAGGTATACACATGTGAAATATGGTAGCCTTACCTGTTATGGTTCAAAAGTAGTGGTGAAGGTTAAAAAAAAAAAAAAAAAATGGCAACATCTAGGTCAAAGGTCAAGGTCGCAAGGTCAAAAATGTTGGTACTGACAGAAAGGTCATGTCACAAGGAATACACATGTGAAATATGGTAGCCGTACCTGTTATGGTTCAAAAGTAATGGCCAAGGTTAAAGGTTTTTTTCGAGAATGGCAACATCTAGGTCAAAGGTCAAGAATGTTGGTACTGACAGAAAGGTCATGTCACAAGATATACACATGTGAAATATGGTAGCCGTACCTGTTATGGTTCAAAAGTAGTGGTCAAGGTTAAAGGTTTTTTTCGAGAATGGCAACATCTAAGTCAAAGGTCAAGGTTACAAGGACAAAAATTTTGGTACTGACAGAAAGGTCATGTCACAAGGAATACACATGTGAAATATGGTAGCCGTACCTGTTATGGTTCAAAAGTAGTGGTCAAGGTTAAAGTTTTTTTTGTGCAGACAGACAGGCCAAAAACTAGATGCCCACCGAATCGGAGATTCCGGGGGCATAAAAATTCTTACATAAATAAAAATTGTCTGCTGCAGATTTGATTTTTGTTGTATGTGGGAAAGGGTAAAAATTATATGTTTCTTGAATTTGGAAACTTTCATATTATTTGGCAAAAGTAAGAACAACTTTTTAATTTAAAAGATCAAGATCAGCATGTGTCTTTGACCAGTTTGTTTTTAGACACAGAAAGGCATTTTACACTGAATGACTGCATACTTGTGCAATATCAGCATAATTGTTGTTATTTAACCCTTTCCCATCTGAACTAGATGACTTTTCAGCGCAATAACTCCTTTTGCCATGTTTTCAAATCAATTTAATAATTAACATCTCAATCATGCAGATTTTTGACAAATGTTTAAAAAGTCATCCACTGCATATTTGTTGGAGGTGGGAAAGGCTTTCATTTTCATGTAATGTGGGTAATAACGCAGAACTAAAATTATGTTTGATATGGACACTGCTTGTCTTGTAGATTTTAATGGAAATGATAACATGATGTTACAAGCAACTCAAAAGATAAACATTTTATTTCACAAAGTATCATTTTTTGAAAATTCAAAACTCATACCGATACACATCTGTACAAAGTATACTGTACAACAAAATACCAAACATATGAGCCGTTCCACGAGAAAACCAACATTATGATCTCTGAGTAATGCATCAAGCCAGATCAGCCTGTGCAGTCCACGCAGGCTAATCCGGGCGGACACATTCCGTTTTAGGGGGGATAGAGGTATAGAGTAATGGTTCCTGAAACAGAAAATCAACTGGAGGCGAAGATTGTCTGTCTGGGTTAGCTTGCGAGGCATGCTTAGGCTGATCCCGGTTGATGTTTAATGCAGAGGCCACAATGTTAGTTTTCTCGCGGGATGGCTCATACTACTGTAATTATCCAACATTAAATTAAATGTTTAACACCTTTATCATATGCTAGTTTAACACCTCCATAATTGTAAGAACAAAGAATGGTATTAAAAATCTGATTTTAAAGAAAAATGAACGCTGCCTGATGAAACAGATTTGTGAAGCCTATGCCACCAGTATAGAGCCATATTTTCCTAGAATTGGCTATGGACTCTTACAAATGCAAGACCATTTAAAAATTCAGCAATGAAAGGGTTAACATTCCCATCAAATGTAATATGTGATAAACAGGGTTCCTTCCCACTCTAATTGAGAACTTTTCAAATGTTCAGGATAATTTGATGGTGTTTAAGTAACAAACAGAAATCTACCATGACACTGTTATCCTGCTTTATTTAACTCAAAACACTAAAGAGTCCACCCATGGAAAAGGTACAATTTGTCATTTCTCAACAGTGAAGGTTCAGATCAGTCTGTACATCTGCTTTCTTTTATCAGAATATACACATTTCTAACAAGCTTACGATAGTAATTTTTTGAACAGTGTAGATCTTTATCAGACTGTGCAATTTGGATCTACAATGTTCACAAATATCAAATTGTATCTTCTCACAGGGACTTATTTGTAAACAATATCAACACGGATTATTAGCCTGCACTAACAGGGAGTCTATATTGTTAGCTTATCTTGGCTACACATTTAGCAAAATAATCCATGACTATATAGATATTTCCAGATTACCATTTTGATCCTTCCAACTTCCAAGATCTTTCAAAGTCTTGAAAATAATTCTTAACTTCAATCACATGTTCAAAGAGAGTGGGAACTCTGAACCATACATAACTATTGGGGCCAAAACCTCAGGAGATATGCATGGAGTGTAATAAAGACAATGAGATAAAATGGAGAAATAGCTTTCTCTTTCTTTACAAACAATATTTTCTAAATGAGCTGCCACGGAAGTAAATTGAGATTATGGACTGTTATTGCCCTCTCTTGTTCTTTCACAGACTCACCTGATACACATTTAACTGTCATAGTCTTTATAGATAGATTAACTATAAAATGAAGATAGTTTGCCATTAATTCTAACTGTTAAAGTTCAAAACACTATTTAGAATAGAATTAGTTACTGAACATACTGGGAGATTGATCAGATTTAACCCTTTCCCACTAGCAGATACATTTTGAAAACATTGTGGCAAAAGAGAAATTGCTTTTGATGATAATATCTCCTTTTGCCACGATACAATAACTTCACTTTCACTTATAGAGATTTTCCATATTTTGACCACAATGCTTTCAAAATTGTTCGCTGCAGGGTTTTTTTGTATGTGGGAAAGGGTAAAGGTTTTTTTGTAATCATCTCTTGGTCTATTACGACCAGATGCCTTATTCAAACAGTCTGTAATTTCTTTGTACACTCGTTTCCACGAGATGCTTTCACTCTACGAAACGTATGAATAACAGTTATTGGTCAAATCAAGCATTTTCTCCATAAACAAAATATATCAATATCTGTATCAAAATCATGTTTCCTTTTTCCAAGATGTTTTCACACTAAAAGTTAACAGTTTTCACACTAAAAGTTAACAGACTTGTCAGTTAAGTTTTTGGGTAATTACCAGTACTTCTTATCCATTTCTACACTTATTCATTCCTTTGTACAAACTTCCCTATATCCTAGAAAGTGAAGCACCTTCATACACTTTTGTATGCACTGATCACATTCCATTTTCACTGTTCACAATTGAACCCTTCCATGTTTTAGTCAAACAAGTTTCACGGTACAGATTGTTCCATCATATAGCTCCTAGTCAGGGCACGTAACTCTTGTAATGTATAATCCTCAGGCATAGGTAGATTACTAATATTTGGGGCCAGTAGTCTGAAAGAGAAAAGGAATGCACACATTAATTGTTTGTTTTTCACTTAAAGTGAACACTATTCAACTGACTATTTGATCAAAGCAACCATTGTGTAAAAGTATCTATTCATATAAATGAGACGTGAATCTCTTGTCAGAAAACTTCTTAAACATTGTGGAGAAAGGAGGTATCAATCAAAACAAGTTTAACAGAGCTTATGTTGGATCAAGGAGGTTCCTAATGATTGTTTGGTGTTTTACGCTGCTTTCAACAATTTTTCAGTTAAATCAGCATTTCCATGGTAAGTTACCATATCACAGCATTTCCTTGGTAAGCTACCAACTCTTCTGGTCCTTTTATACTGACACCAGCCAGTCATTCGTCCAGGGATTGAACCCATGACCTCCCCCACCCGAGGCGGACGCTCTAACACTAAACCACCGAGGCGGTCTAAATAGCATTTAAAATATAATGTCCAATACTTTCTAAGAAACACACATGTCACAGTCAGATAACTACAAACAATTTTGTCAAAGATGGACAGACAGACACAGGCTGAAACAGAAATCCCTTACAAAAGGACTTCAATAATACCTTTCCCAAAATGAGCAATTTCTCCTTTAGCCACAATATTTTCAACTCTATTAAAAAAGTATGCTTTCATTTATAGAGATATTCCATTTGTTTGCCTAGATGTATACACACTCTGAAATTAAATTGCATGTAGGTAGGTAGGGAACATACAATATCCATCGAATATGACTGATGAAGGATGTGGGCAACTCAGAGTGTTCATGCCTGAATATGACATTACCTGTCAATGCTGACCTGATCCCGACCTTTGTAAACAAGAGGGCCATAACCAGATTCTTTTTTTTTCACTTTAGCCATATAAGCCCCGCCCCCTGGCGGCTATAGTTTCCGACCAATCAACATGGCTTGAAGGAATCTGATAGAGGATCACCCTAGGAACATTTCTACAAAATTATTGGAAAATCGGCCTGACACTTTCGGAGAAGAAATTCTTATAAGTTTTCACTATAGCCATATAAGGCAAAATAGCCCCGCCCCCCTGGCGGCCATGTTTTTTGACCAATCAACATGGCTTGAAGGAATCTGATAGAGGGTCATCCAAGGAACATTTCTAAAAAATTATTTCAAAATCGGCCATACACTTTCGGAGAAGAAGATTTTTTAAGTTTTCACTATAGCCATAAAAGGCAAAATAGACCCGCCCCCCTGGCGGCCATGTTTTTCGACCAATCAACATGGCTTGAAGGAATCTGATAGAGGGTCATCCAAGGAACATTTCTACAAAATTGTTTGAAAATCAGCCTGACACTTTCGGAGAAGAAGATGTTTTTCGACCAATCAACATGGCTTGAAGGAATCTTATAGAGGGTCATCCAAGGAACATTTCTACAAAATTATTTGAAAATCTGCTTTTGATTTCGTTGCCATGGAAACCAGAATTTTGCATGGATTTCAAAAATGTGAAGGAAATCTGGTGAGGTCATTGAGACGATACTTTCTGTGAAGTTTCATCCCAATTGACCCACTGGTTACTGAGGAGAAGAAGTTGACGCACGACAGACACCGGACAAAAGGCGATCACAATAACTCACCTTGAGCAAAGCTCAGGTGAGCTAAAAACTAGAGGGCCATGAGGCCCTGGATCGCTCACCTGAGAATGGGCTTTTTAAGAATAAACTCTTTCAGTGCCAATGGCAAAATAAATGTCAAACTGCTCAAGTGAAATATGCAATCTCTATAGTGTTAACAAGATTTTTATACAATATTTCCTAGTAACCTAGTTTTTGACCTGACAAAACCCATATTTGATTTGGCCTAGATATCTTCAAGGCAAATATTCTGACAAAGATTCAAAATGACCCGTAATTGAACTTGGCCTAGATATAATCAAGACAAACTTTCTAACAAAGTTTCAACATGCTCAAGTTTGAAATGCGGCTTTTAGAGTGTTAACAAGATTTTCCTTAAATTTGACATAGTGACCTAGTTTTTGACCGTACATGACCCAGTTTCAAACTTGGCCTAGATATCACTAAGACAAACATTTTCAACATGTTCAAGCCAAAAATGTGGATTCCAGAGTGTTAAGAATATTTTTCTTAAATTTGAGCTAGTGACCTAGTTTTTAGCCAGACATAACCCAGTTTCAAACTTGGCCTAGATATCACTAAGACAAACATTCTGACAAAGTTTCAACATGCTCAAGCCAAAAATGTGGCTTCCAGTGTTAACAAGATTTTCCTTAAATTTGACCTAGTGACCTAGTTTTTAACCGGACATGACCCAGTTTCGAACTTGGCCTAGAGTTGATGGAGATATATGTTATGATAAACTTTCATAAAGATTTGATGCAAAATGTTAGAGTGTTAACAAGCAAACGTTGACGACGGACAACAGACAAAAGGCGATCACAATAACTCACCTTGAGCACATAGTGCTCTGGTGAGTTAAAATACCATTTCAGTATGACATACAGTTACATGTATTTTTATCAAATTTAAACCCCCCTTTCCTGAATTAAATAAATCTGCAGCAAACGAATTTGAAAATATGTAGACAAAAATGTATTTTTCCTTAAATTATTCAATAGAATTCGTGACAAACGGTGATATTGCTAATTATGAGTAATTATTCCTTTTGCTGCAATGTTTCAAAGTCCTCTGCTGCTGATGCGTTAAAATGTGTCTGTAGGTGGGAAAGGTTTAAACTGTGCGACATTATCTTAACCCTTTCCCTCATATAGACGCTTGCTGATGCCTCTGCAGCAGACGGCTGCTCAAAACGAGCATTTTCTCCTTTTTTCACCATGTTTTCAACTCTATTCAATTATTGTACTTTTATTTAAAGGGAGTTTCCAATTTTCTTTGGGTATGTTTTCAGTCGTCTGCTGCAGATTTATAGTATGTGGGAAAGGATTAACAAATGTGGGAGAATTATGTTTACTTCATAACAGTATACATCTATGTACAAAGGTCAGGATCAGGTCAATATTGTTGAGTTATATTGCAATACTATAAGAGATTAGACTCACCTTATAGGCGGGTGCGATTCACCACGGGCCTGGCACTGTAGTGTTAGAATAAATCGGAGAAGCTTCGCAGCTTTCGTTGCCATTTCTGACTGACATAATCTACAAAAGCAACAAAAAACATTTTCACCAGTACATTTCATGTCTGCAGGAGGTACACCAATTTCCAACTAGCGGACACATTTTGATACATCTGCAGCAGAGGACTTTTGAAACACTGTGGACAAATATCTTGTTTTACCACAATGTTTTCAATAATAATTGAATTTATGGGGGTTTTCCATATTTTTGTCTGGATGTTTTCAAAGTCATCTCCTGCAGCAGTCTTTAACAAGAGGGCCAAGATGGCCCTACATCGATCACCTAATTGATAGTAAGTTAGTAGCAAATATTTAACTGCAAATATCTGGAAAATTTCATCAGGGAGTGCAAATGAAACTGAAAGGAGTGGACACTTCTCAAGAAACAGCTTATCAGTAAAGGCCATTTATATCTTGAAATCTAACAAGAACTTTAATAAGAATGGAATTATAAAGTTTTTGTCATTTTGCACCTTTCCTGATGCCGCCTTGATGCCCTGTTTTTCAACGAAATCAATATGGCTTCAACAGTTTATTTAGAGGGTCACTTAAGAAACATTTCTACCAAATTATCTTGCGATCGCACAAGTAGATTATGGAGGAAAAGGATTTTAAAATTTGGGTATTCTTCTCACTTTCTGATGCCGCAGCAACCAAAGTTCTCAATGGAATTTAAATCTTTGAACAATTTTGAAAGAGGACCACCAAAGGAACATTCTTGTGATGTTTTGTGGAAATTGGTCTTTTGGAATGGTAGGAGTTGGTTGTCATTTGTAGCTAAAAGTTCAATTTACCCTTTTTGTGATGACGCCTGGTTGATATGATTGTGTAACCAATCAAAACGGCTTAAACAAATTAAATAGAGGATCATTACAGTAAGATTCGTATTATATTTTCTTAAAATCAGACAAACACTTTCATAACAAGAGGGCCATGATGGCCCTGGATCGCTCACCTTAATTATACAATGTACTACAATGCAAAATACATCAGGACAATTATTCTGAATGCAACCTCCACAGTGTTAACAATATTTTCCTTCATTTGGCCTAGTGATCTATATTTTTTTACCTGATATGACCCATATTCCAACATGGACTAGATATTATCAAGACAACATTCTGACAAATTTTCAACTTGCTCAAAGTAAAAATGCGGCCTCCGGAGTTTGAACAATATTTTCCTTTATTGACCTTGTTTCTGACTCTACATGATCCATATTCGATCTTGGCTTAGATATCATTTAGATAAACATTCTCATAAAATGTCAAGCTGCTGTAGCAAAAAATGTGTCTTCTAGTTTCTGACCCAATATGACCCATATTCGAACTTGGCCTAGATATCATTTAGACAAACATTCTGACCAAATTTCAAGCTGCTGAAGCAAAAAATGCGGCTTCTACAGAGTTAACAAGATTTTCCTTCAATTTGGCCTGACCCAATATGACCCATATTTAAACTTGACCTAGATATCTTTAAGACAAACATTCTGACAATATTTCAACATGCTCAAGTTGAAAATGTGGCCTCTACAGTGTTAACAAGATTACCCTTCAATTTGGCCTAGTGACCTAGTTTCTGACCCGATATGACCCATATTCGAACTTGACCTAGATATCTTTAAGACAAAAATTGCGGCCTCTAGAGTGTTAACAAGATTTCGCTTCAATTTGACCTAGTGACCTCGTTTTTGACCTCATATGGCCCAGTTTCGAACTTGTCCAAGATTTGATGGAGATGAATGTTCTGATACACTTTCATGAAGATTGGATGCAAAATGTAGCCTGTAGAGTGTTAACAAGCTGAAATGTTGACGACGCACGCCGGACAAAATGTGATCACAATAGCTCACCTTGCACTTCGTGCATAGGTGAGCTAAAAATGGAATTTTCAAATTTTGACATTTTGCCCCTTTTCTGATGCCGCCTGACTGCCATGTCTTTCGACCAATCAGTATTGCTTGAACAATTTTTATAGAGGGTCACCCAAGGAACATTTCTACCAAGTTATATTTAAATCTGACAGGCAGATTCGGAGGAGAAGATTTTTAAAGTTTGGACATTTTGTCCCCTTTCTGATGCCGCAGCAACCAAAGTTCTCATTGGAATTTTAATCTTTGAACAATTTTGAAAGAGGACCACCAAAGGAACATTCTTGTGATGTTTTGTGGTAATTGGTCTATTGGAATGGTAGGAGATGGCTGTCATTTTAGCTAAAAGTTCAATTTACCCCTTTTGTGATGACGCCTGGTTGCTATGATTGTGTAACCAATCAAAACGGCTTAAACAAATTAAATAGAGGATCATTACAGTAAGATTCGTATTATATTTTCTTAAAATCAGACAAGCATTTGCATAAAAATGGAATTTTAAAATTTTGTCATTTTGCCCCTTTTTTGATGCCACCTGACTGCCATGTTTTTCGACCAATCAGTATGGCTTGAACAATTTTTATAGAGGGTCTCCCAATGAACATTTCTACCAAATTATATTTGAATCTGACAGGCAGATTCGGAGGAGAAGATTTTTAAAGTTTGGACATTTTGTCCCCTTTCTGATGCCGCAGCAACCAAAGTTCTCATTGGAATTTTAATCTTTGAACAATTTTGAAAGAGGACCACCAAAGGAACATTCCTGTGATGTTTTGTGGTAATTGGTCTATTGGAATGGTAGGAGATGGTTGTCATTTGTAGCTAAAAGTTCAATTTACCCCTTTTGTGATGACGCCTGGTTGCTATGATTGTGTAACCAATCAAAACGGCTTAAACAAATTAAATAGAGGATCATTACAGTAAGATTTGTATTATATTTTCTTAAAATCAGACAAGCATTTGCATAAAAATGGAATTTTCAAATTTTGTCATTTTGCCCCTTTTTTGATGCCGCCTGACTGCCATGTTTTTCGACCAATCAGTAAGGCTTGAACAATTTTTATAGAGGGTCTCCCAATGAACATTTCTACCAAATTATATTTGAATCTGACAGGCAGATTCGGAGGAGAAGATTTTTAAAGTTTGGACCTTTTGCCCCCTTTCTGATGCCGCAGCAACCAAAGTTCTCAATGGAATTTAAATCTTTGAACAAATTTGAAAGAGGCCAACCAGAGGAACAGTCCTGTGATGTTTCACGGAAATTGTCCTTGGAGTTTGGGAGGAGATGATGTTTAAAGCTAAAAGTTAACGACGGACAAAAAGTGATCGGAATAGCTCACCTTGAGCCTTCGGCTCATGTGATCTAAAAATACTGTTCTTTCGTCCATATGTTTTTTCTGTTTTATTATTTCTATTGTGATAAAATTAAATACATCTTATGTTACAATTATAAATATATTTTTGACAAAAAGAATTAAACAAAGGATGGTTAGTTATTATAAATATGTAAATATACATATAAAACAATCGTTCAACAGTCATGTCCTGCAAGTGCGTTATTATTAAATATTTTCAATAATGGCTTTTATCAATCTGACGGAACACAAGAATGCCTGCCAATTGGTCAGATAGTGAATGCCTGACAGACAAACAATGGAGAAGAGATTATTTTGTGGTACCCTTCCCAGGCAGGCAGTACACAATCTATACATACCTATCTTTAGAGTTTCTACATGGTATACTACCAACTTTGGTACATAGTGATTTTACTTCTGGCAACAGTCTATCCAACTCATAAGGACTGGGCTCCTCTTCCTGTTGTATGAAATATGAAAAGTCTATGATAAAACTTCTCTTACTATCATAAGATAATTATTTTGGCTGGTATGAAATGAATGACTTTAATTCTTACCCCTTTCCCACCTGTAGACGCATTTTGATACATCTGCAGCAGACGACTTTAAAAAACATTGTGACAAAAAGAAGGAATTACTCAAAACAAGCAATTTCTCCTTTTGCCACAAAGTTTTTTAACTTTTTTCAGTAATTTTACCTACAATTATAGAGATTTTCCATATTCTTTAGTAGATATTTTTAAAGTCGTCTGCAGCAGACTTTTTGTACGTGGGAAACGGTTTCGAAAATCATTTCACACACATTTTGACACATCTATAGCAAAGTACTGAACACTTTGTTTGTTAATCAATTGACAACATCTAGGTCAAAGGTCAATGTCACAAGGTCAAAAATGTTGGTACTAACAGAAAGGTCATGTCACAAGGAATACACATGTGAAATATGGTAGCCGTACCTGTTATGGTTCAAAAGTAGTGGTCAAGGTTAAAGTTTTTTTCGAGAATGGCAACATCTAGGTCAAAGGTCAAGGTCGCAAGGTCAAAAATTTTGGTACTGACAGAAAGGTCATGTCACAAGGAATACACATGTGAAATATGGTAGCCGTACCTGTTATGGTTCAAAAGTAGTGGTCAAGGTTAAAGTTTTTTTCGAGAATGGCAACATCTAGGTCAAAGGTCAAGGTCGCAAGGTCAAAAATGTTGGTAATGACAGAAAGGTCATGTCACAAGGAATACACATGTGAAATATGGTAGCCGTACCTGTTATGGTTCAAATGTAGTGGTCAAGGTTAAAGTTTTTTTCGACAGACAGACGTACAGACAGGCCAAAAACTAGATGCCCACCGAATCGGTAATTCCGGGGCATAAAAAATCTAGTGAAGCTCCCACCTTTTTGCTATAAATGATGCTTTACTCATCAATATTTCAACTTTATCAACAAGTTTCCTCTGTAAGTTACCTGTACATCCAGTATTATTTATTATAAAACCCATGTATCAGCCGTAAAGTTATTTAGGTAGTTCAAAATGGAATGTTACTTTCTTTGATGGCCTAAAGAATAACAATACATCTGTAAGTTGGAAAGGGTGAAATAACCATTTCAATTTCAATGTTAAACCTGATACTACTCACCCTTGATAGTCGTTTTATACTTTCACAGATATTGATATAATCTAGATAGACTTTCCCTCCAATATGCCAGTCTAGTATCGTACTACTATGGGTTGGTACAGCAAACTCTAACAAATACTGCTTCAGTTCATCATAATTCTCTGTAAATATATCAACATGTTTTGTGAACTAAATGTAGATATCTCCCTTTCTCACATACAACAAATCTGCATCAGGCGAATTTGATTTGTTTGTTTGTTTGTTTGGAGTTTAACGCCGCTTTCAACAGCTTTGGTCATATCACGGCGGTCAGTGCACCTACCCATGTTTTCCTGGCTTTCCCACACCAGTACTTACACAACATTCTTTCGAAGCCACTGACTACTTTCTCACATAGATCAGAGGTGAGAGGCAATGGAAAACATCGCCCGAAAGAATGTCGCCGCAACCGGGTATCGAACCCGTGACCTCCAGATCACGAGTCAGATACGCTACCAATTGAGCTACCCGGCCGGGTAGGCGAATTTGAAAACATCTAGGCAAAATTATAGAAAATCTCTTTAAAGGAAAGTCTTATTAGTAAACAGACTTGAAAACATTGTGTAACAAGAGGCCCAAGAGGGCCAGTATCGCTCCACGGCCATAATGCAAAAATCAAATCTCCAAACAGCCCTGCCCCTCCCCTGGTGGCCATGCTTTTTACCAACCACCATGGCTTTAAGGAATCTTGTAGAGTGTCACCCAAGGAATGTTTCTGCAAAACCGGCCTGACACTTTCAGAGGAGAGGATATTTTAAGTTTTCACTATAGCCATATAAGGCAAGATAGCCCCACCCCCTGGCGGCCATATTTTTCAACCAATCAACATGGCTTGGAGGAATCTGATAGAGGGTCAGCCTAGGAACATTTCTACAACATTATTTGAATATCAGCCGGACACTTTCGGAGGAGATGATTTTTTAAGTTTTCTCTTTAGACATATAAGGCAAAATAGCCCCGCCCTCTGGCGGCCATGTTTTTCGGACAATTCGCCATAACATAAGCTCGACTGGCTTTCAGCCAGTGGAGCTAAAAAGGAGAAAATGCTGTATCCAAATGATTTTGGGAAAGGATGAACTCTTTACCCAATGAACTATTTGTATTCAATAATTGGACAGCAAGGTCAACCAATAGGATCTTGATATATTCTTGAAGCTAATACTAGTAAACCTTTTCCCACTTGCATCTTGAGCAATTTCTCCTTTTGCCACAATGATTTCAACCAAATCCAATAATTATTCTTTTGTATAAAGAGATTTTCCATATCATTGTATTGATATTTTCAAAATCATCTGCTGCTCATTTGTTGTATGTGTGAAAGGGTCAGTCTTCAGACATTTTAGTGACTTCAAGGTGACAAAACACTTATTCATGATCCCTCGGTGACATATCATACATGGCTTGGAAACGTTACAAAGGAAACTCCTACACTCCTCGCCATAAACGAGGTTTGGGATATGTACTTCAATGTCAATTATTTCCCTTAACAATGTTACAGAGACTCACCATTTATGATGGCATCAGCAGCTATATGTCTCAAGACAACGTCATGACTTTTATTCCAAAGTCCAGACTTCAGTAGGTGCCACGCCTCTTCTCTGTGTCTACTCTCATAGTTAGCTCGTATTGCCTGAATGAAATAAACATGCATCAAGATCATCACAGATTTAATCAAACCCTTACATAAGTGGTAGACAGTGGTGTAGTAGTAGTGTGTCGACCTCACATACCGAAGGTCCCAGGTTTGAATCGAGAGACGAGCAGGTTTAGCATTCATGAGTGTTCCATAAAAACTGCATGAGTACTAGATAAGACACCAGGAAGCAGACATTGAGCCTGATTTATATAAGCTGAAAGTTGTTTCCCAGTTAAATAAGTTTAAACTAAATCTGTAAAATAACATGCAATTGTAACCCCTTTAGGATATGCACATCTCTTGTTATAGAAGCTTTGGTTTGTAAGAAATAGGCCGGACAAAATATGGCTTCCGACCGACCGACAGACAGACAGACAGCCCGACACAGTATAATTAACAACAATTAATAACGGAGTTCTGCTACAAAAAACTAGATACAGAATGATTGTTTGTTCCTCAACGATGTCCAAGTCAAATGAAAGGTGTTTGTAAGAATATTCTCTTACAAAATGGCCAACAATGTAGATCAACATAAGATTGCAGAGACACTGGTTGCAAATGCTTTTTCCTGGAGCCGAGCTTATACCTTAGCATGATGTATCCAGGATCTAGGAACCATCAACTTTTCTTTCAAGAGTTCCTCTTTGTCCATATAATATTCATCATCTGTAAGCTGTATGTGGCGATTTAAAATGCTCCTAACTGCTGATTCCCGACTGAAATAAATAAAAGAATGCAGAAAAAACTACACCAAGAGTTCAATCTTTGTTTTTCTGACAAGATATTTCATTGCACTTTGGGAATAAAACGAAAACTAGACTGGCCAATCCCTGGCTGCCATGTTTTTTTTAACAGTAAATGTAGCTTTAATAATTTTGGGAAGAAGGCAACACAGGAAACAATCCTGTGGTGGCCATGATTTTCAATGGATCAGAATTATTTGTTAATACTGGATAAGAGGACCACCAGACAATGCTACATAGCAATATCTAAGCTCAGGCCTTTCAATTTCAGATTTTCAAAGTTTTTCTCTATATACTTCTATGTAAAAAAGATGATCCCTGGGACCGGGCCAATTTTGATCCAAGGGGCATAATTTGAAAAATCTTTCTAGTGGACCACTAGACATACTACACACCAAATATCTAAGCTCTAGGCCTTTCGGTTTCAAACAAGTTTTTTGAAGTTTTTCCTTTTGGTTCTGCATGGAATCCATATAGAGGTTTAGGAGGAGGCGATGTTTAAGGAAATTGTTCACGAACGAAAGGCGATCACAATAGCTCACCTTCGTGCACAGATGAGCTTAAAAGTGTTTGGCTCCTCCATAGTTTTTCATCTACCAACAAGAAGCTTAATAGTGTATATGAGCTTGTTACCTGAGAATGACATTTTTTGAAAAAGCATGGAAATGCAAGTTAGGTAAATTTGTCGCAATTATATAACTGAAATACTTTTGACAATCACATAAAGCTCCAAGCAATCAATCAATTAACCTACCTCACAGGGTTTTCAATATGCATAGCTACAAAAATGGCCCATTCCCAGAGATCTACAGATTCCAAATGGGAGGCAAAGTTCATATGAAGGCTGGCTCTGTGGTACGGGGACATTCGTTTGTAGGATAAACTCTGTAACACTTGATTCAGATGCCAACTGAAATGAAATAATACACCATCAACATCAGTTGTCTGGAAATTTAGTCAACTATCTTTATCTCTTACCCCACAACATGCAGACACATTTTGACACATTTGCAGCAGATGGCTTATGAAAACATTTTGGCAAATAAAGAAATTGCGCATATTGGGCCTTTTTTATTTCTTCTTTTGCCAATTTGTTTCCAGCTCTCCTAATACTGTGACTCACTTAGCTTTTGCTGTATTCGACTACTTTTCTCTAAATGTTTTCTTTCTCTTCATTGAAATAATGCTTTTTTAATCTCAAGATTAACATATTTTTTTAAAAATCAAGTGGATTCAAGTTCATCATAAACATGGTCACGATGACAAAATGTAACTACTATTGCTGCAGTTACACAATGCAATCCTCATGTGAGCGGCAGTTCAAAGAAAACAAACCTTATGAACACATAGATCCAGATCAGCCTGGGAATGTGTGGTCTAATCTAATCTTGATCTGCACTGGTTGTGAAATACTCACAGAGGCATTCAAATGTTTTCGGTTCTACAGTATACATTTGGATGCACAAACTGATCTATCTATACATGTCCCTCCCAAATACACTAAGGTTGGTTCTCACAGATCATATCATAACTCTCAACTGTATATCACATACAGATTCTTTCTGAAGCCAATGCAGATGAAGAATTTTGAAAACATTATGGCAAAAGAAGATATTGCTCATGATGAGCAATTTCTCCTTATGCCACAATGTTTTGAACTCTATTAAATAACTACACTTTCATTGAAAGATATTTTCCAAATTTTTGCCTGGATGGTTCAAAGTTGTCTGCTGCAGTTTTGTTGTATATGGGAAAGGGTTTACCCTTACCTAAGTCGGTAATCCAACTGATTAACAGTTGATGTGATAGGGTTCAATATCTCCTCTAACATGTGTCGTTTCTGACAGTATAAACAGAGAAGATGATAGCATGTATCTTTGATCTGGCGGTCTCTATCAGTCAAATCAAGCCCTTCGCTCTCCCCCAGGTATGGGGGTACAGGGGGAGAAGTGTATGAGCTGTAGTCCATGCCATCCTGGTAGGATCTGTCATAGATCTCCACCGCCTCCTGGATTGACGAGTCAGCTTGACAGAAAAACCTAAAACAAATGGAGACTGTAAGTTTTAGAGCTCTAGATAAGGAGTTTGCATATTCTAAAATCCTGTTTGAACCTATAACTCTATGTTGTGGGTAATCAAAAGAATGTTTTCAATGAAATAATCTGTTTGAGTACCCACATCATAGGGTTTGTTAAGAGGTATTGTTGGGAAAAGAGCTGTAAACCCACCTTATCTGGACCTCTGAAGTTATCATTATCACCGATAAAGGTATGCCTTGTTATCACCCTTCCTCACTTTCAACTCTTTCCAACATACAATATTTCTTAGTTGTCTGCTATAGGGGTGTCAAGAGAGATAACCGAAATTCAGAGACAAGATTGATTGCTAAAACATGTTTGCCCCCTGCCAATGTCAGTAAACAAAAGCTTGACAGACAGACAGACGGAGATTTGACAGGAATGTAATCCCTAACTGTAACTATGCCAAATAACAAGAGCCGTCCATAAGACAGCATGCTAGACTGTTCGGTCATTTGTTTCTGTAGTAAACAGTGGTTAATGATATTGGCTTCATGTGATGATATCAAATACATTTGTAAAGCAATAGCATTTTTGGTTTGTGAGAAAAAGCATAACTTTAACCAAATTTTCTAAATCCAAAAACAGACTTTCAGTCTGATGTAGACTTGTCTTGCAAGGTAATGTGATGACATTCATTTGAGAAAAGACTGTAGATGCATATCTTTAGCCAAAGCTGCAACGCTGACGCAAAAGGGATTGCAGTAGCCCTCCTTATACCTAGAATAGTCTAGCTAAAAACCAACCATAAATGTAAAGCAAAGGCGCGTTTCCAATCTAGATCCTCGCAAGTGTTGATGGTCATGTTTGGACAAGACAGTACCAGCTGTCCTGATAACAAACTGTAGATCTTCAATCGTGACTCACTGATGTAGTTATCTACCTGTTTAATTATAAAATATTATCATTAAATAATGTTTGTTTATTTAAAACACAAAACTTTCTCTTTCATGTCCTACCAGTAATTTATCTCTTAACCCTTTACTATATGTAAGCAACATTTATAGCATTTGCAGAGAACACTTTTTCAAAACATAGTGGCAATAGAAGAAATTCCTCATAAGGATCTATTTCTACTTTACCCACAGAGCTTTTCAACTAATTAATTGCTCTGTCATGAATAGTTTTTCCGTAGATATGTACAAAATCGTTTGCAGAGTTGTTGTGTGTGAAAAACGTAAATTTTAAATGTCGTTCTTGTCATGATAATATTTAGAACTACTGAATGTTCATTTTTCTCTGATAAAATAATATTCAATCTGAATAAGTTTACTAATTTGAATAACACTTTTGAAAGGTTGCAAGTCTTTCAGAAATAATTACTTCAGTTTGATCAACTTCTGAACCCATTACCACACATACAGATGCTTTTTGACGCATCTGCAGCATCTTAGCCAGCAGACGACTTTTGAAAACGCTGCTCATTATGAGCAATGTCTCCTTTTGCCACAATATTTTCACTTCTATTCAATAATTTAATATTTATTGATTGATAGATATATATCAGTCAATATTATTGCAAGATGTTATCAAATTCTTCTCCTGCAGATCTGTTGAATGTGGCAAAGGGTAAGACTGCAAGTAATACAGAAGATAGTAACTTCAGTTCGCTCAAATACTTATAGCTTTAGGACAATGCCTTCTGTGGCAGGTAAAATGAAAGCAAACAGACAACAGCATACCCCTAGTTCAATCCATTCTTCAAGCTGTTTACTAATTATCTGTCTGGGCATATAACTACCCACAGCTTGTGAGAGAAGTAAGGCAAGCTTATGGTCCCCAGCATCTTGCGCAATTTGACATGCCTCTTTTATTTGTTTCCCCGTTAATGAACTCAGAATGGCCTGGAGGTGACCTTGGTCCTGAAAATAATTCAATATCTTACTGGATGTTTCAAAACGTTTTAAACTATATTTCTGTTAAATCATACTAACTTCAAACTCACAGACAGCTGAATGAGGACAATCAACACCAGAAGGTAAAGACTAAATGATGTACAAAACACAACACAAACTAGAATGCGGAGCACGTGTGTCACCTGCACCTGCTCATTGAAAGTGTGACGGACAGACAGACGCCGGACAAAAAAAAAGTAATCCCCAAGTGCCTACCATGCTACGCAGGGTGACACAAACAAGAGCTGTCGGAGGACAGCGCGCTCGACTATATGCCGCTTATTCACATAAAGCACTATTTCATTATATTGCACTTAAGTACTATTAACCCTTTCCCTCATACGGCAATTCTGCAGCAGACGACTTTGAACGTATTTCGTCAAAACATAGAAAATCTCCATAATTGAATGGATAACCTATGACAAAAAGTGGAAAACATTGTGGCAAAATTTTCTAAGTAATTCAAGGGCCATTACTCCATATTTAGGATTCAATGGAGTTATCTAACCTAATTGTACGATGGTCCTTAACAAATTTGATTTGAATTATGAAACTTTAACGTTGAGCTAAACGCAAATGTTAAAACTGACCGAGTCCAAAAATAGCAAAACCTTAAACAAGAGGGCCATGATGGCCCTTGAATCGCTCACCTGATTTTTTTTTTTTTCACTTTAGCTATATAAGCCCCGCCCCCTGGCAGCCATAGTTTCCGACCAATCAACTTGGCTTGAAGGAATCTGATAGAAGGTCACCCTAGGAACATTTCTACAAAATTATTTGAAAATCGGCCAGATACTTTTGGAGGAGAAGATTTTTTAAGTTTTCACTATAGCCATATAATGCAAAATAGCCCTGCCCACTGGCGGCCATGTTTTTTGACCAATCAACATGGCTTGAAGGAATCTGAAAGTTAGTTATCCAAGGAACATTTCTACAAAATTATTTGAAAATCGGGCTGACACTTTTGGAGGAGAACATTTTTTAAGTTTGCACTTTAGCCATATAAGGCAAAATAGCCCCGCCCCCCCTGGCGGCCGTGTTTTTCGACCAATCAACATGGCTTGAAGGAATCTGGTAGAGGGTCATCCAAGGAACATTTCTACAAAATTATTTGAAAATCTGCCAAGCAGTTTGGGAGATGAAGAATTTTGAAGTTTTTTTCGTTTCGTTGCCATGGAAACCAGAATTCTGCATGGATCCCAAAAATTTGAAGGAATTCTGGTGAGGTCATTGAGAGGATGCTTTCTGTGAAGTTTCATCCTAATTGACCCACTGGTTACTGAGGAGAAGATGTTGAAGATTTTTTAAGTTTTCACTTTGGCCATATAAGGCAAAATAGCCCCCGCCCCCTGGCGGCCATGTTTTTCGACCAATCAACATTGCTTGAAGGAATCTGAAAGAGGGTCACCCAAGGAACATTTCTACAAAATTATTTGAAAATCGGCCTTACACTTATGGAGGAGAAGATTTTTTAAGTTTTCACTATAGCCATAAAAGGCAAAATAGCCCCGCCCCCTGGCGGCCATGTTTTTTTACCAATCAACATGGCTTGAAGGAATCTAATAGAGGATCACCCAAGGAACATTTCTACAAAATTATTTGAAAATCGGCCTGACACTTCTGGTGGAGAAGATTTTTTAAGTTTGCACTATAGCCATATAAAGCAAAATAGCCCGCCCCCCCTGGCGGCCATGTTTTTCGACCAATCAACATGGCTTGAAGGAATCTGATAGAGGGTCACCCAAGGAACATTTCTACAAAATTATTTGAAAATCGGCCTTACACTTTCGGAGGAGAAGATTTTTTAAGTTTTCACTATAGCCATATAAGGCAAAATAGCCCCGCCCCCCCTGGCGGCCATGTTTTTCGACCAATCAACACGGCTTGAAGGAATCTGATAGAGGGTCATCCAAGGAACATTTCTACAAAATTATTCGAAAATCTGCCAAGCAGTTTGGGAGAAGAAGAATTTTGAAGTTTTTTTCGTTTCGTTGCCATGGAAACCAGAATTTTGCATGGATCCCAAAAATTTGAAGGAATCCTGGTGAGGTCATTGAGAGGATGCTTTCTGTGAAGTTTCATCCAAATTGACCCACTGGTTACTGAGGAGAAGAAGTTGACGCACGACGCACGACGGACGCCGGACAAAAGGCGATCACAATAACTCACCTTGAGCAAAGCTCAGGTGAGCTAAAAAAGGTTTACCAAATGTTTGACATCATGCAAAACCCGTTTGATATGTTGAAGAATTATATTTGATAAATGAATGATCACAATTAGAAAGGAATGTAACCAAAAATGATGAATTTATCTAAAATTCTCAAAATCAAACAAAAACCATGTTATTTATTCTTAAAAAGTCACACTCAGCATCTTCAACATACAATGTGAAGAAAGGTATTATATGTAATTATATTCCAAATATGAAAGCCCTAACACAAGTACTTATTGAGAAAAATTAAAAAATTAAATGAAAATGCCAACTTGCCCTAAAACTTTAACCACCCAAAATCATGTATTTTGCCGCAAAAAGAGGGTCACACTCAGCATCTTCAGCATACAATATGAAGAAATGTATTGGATGTAATTATATTCCAAATATGAAAGCCCTAGCATAAGTAATTATTGATAAAAAATAAATAAAAAAAAGAATTCCAACTTGCCCTAAAACTTTAACCACCGAAAATCATGCTTTTTACCCCAAAAAGAAGGTCACACTCAGTACCGTTAACATTCAATGTGAAGAAAGGTATAAGATGTAACTATATTCCAAATATTAAAGCCCTAGCACAAATACTTATGAATGAAAATGCCAACTTGCCCTAAAACTTTAACCGGACGCCGACGCCGGGGCGAGTAGTAAAGCTCTCATATTCTTCGAATAGTCGAGCTAAAAACTATTATTGGAGTGTTTGGAATTCATGACATTGACCTTCAGATTGCATTCCAAGTCCAGGGACTTTCAAGACTAGATTCAGAACAATAAAGATCCAGTCAGTGCATAGAGGCCAAGGTTAATCTTCATCTATAAAATGTAGGTCGCAATGTCTGAATGTTTAAATTTCTTTTGATCAGACAAGAAAACCAAACAGTAGGTCAGTTGCAGCAAGAGAAAATACAGATTAACCTGCACATTCAAGCAGACTCATCTAGATTGCATACCTCTTCGTCACATAAACTTTCACAAAGTATCTTACAATCACTGAACATTTGGATTTGATAATTACTTTGACAGAGCTTTATAAGCATTTGTCAAAGGTCCATTTGTTGATCTCTAGAGCAGGGCTCAAGATATATGCTGATATCAGAATTAGTAAATTCTAGTATTAAGACTTATTTACCTTAAATTTGTTTTCCTGTACCTCCTTCTTGATAATCTGACCAGAAACAGAAGATAACCATTGAGTGACTGCCTCCCTTCTGGCATTATGGTATAAATAACTGTCGCGACCAGCTTCTAAAAACATAAACAAGTGATTATTTCAAAAGTCATAAGTAGTGCCCAGCATACAGAATTTTTGCACCAACAGATATAGTTGTAGTGAGAGACCCATAGTGGAGTGCTAGATTTGTGATCTAAAGGTCCTAGGTTGGATTGTTGATTGATTGGGTGTTAATGCCCATGAGGAAGGCCAGATCACTTCACCCAAGTGTTTCCTGGCTTTCTCACACCAGACTGCTTTTCCATATACTGTGAGCCCATTGGTGCCTGTCATATTATTGACTTTTGTCAAATATTGCAAATAATGTAGGTCTAGCCTGGGTCTGAGCTCACAACCCCTGGAGTGACAGCCTGCTTGGCTACAGACTGAGCTTCCGGGGCTTGGCTCCTAGGTTTGAATCACCATTATTAAATTCAACCTTTGGTTTATTCGGCACAAGTACTGCCTGCAGATCCCGTTAACAGATATCAAGAGTTATAAATATAAGTTGTAAAATATTGTTTCATGAAAGTAAATAAGTAAGTTTAAACTTAAAGATATAACTTTACTTGTGACTCCATTCAGATATCAAATATCATTTAGCTTCATGAACCCTTTCCATGATTGAAACATATTATGTGTCTTTGTAACAGCCAACATTGATGGTAATTGTACTAAAGGAAGAAATAGCTCATGATAGGCAATATAACCCTTTCCCTCATACAGACACTTTCTGACGCCTCAGATGCAGACGTCTTTTGAAAACATTGTGATAAAAGAAGAAATTGCTCAAAATGAGCTATTTCTCCTTTTGCCACAATGTTTTCAACTCTTTTTAATAATTAAACTCATTTATGGAGATTTTTTACATTTTTGTATATACTATAGGTCTTCAAAGTCCCCTGCTGCCTATTTGTTGTATGTGGGAAAGGGTTAATTATAAAATACTTCTTGACACTTTGACTACTGGAACTAATGGTAAAACCTGTGTCACCCGTATTGTGATGTTCAGTGAGCGCATCTCAGCTGTCTGACTAGGCTCTATACTGTTTGCTGTTCAACTAATAACAGTTATTGCCAAATTGTGCCTGCAATTAGCCAATGAACAAGAATGGAGTGCTCCGCGGAGCATGTGTGTCACCGGCACCTGCTCATTGAAAGTGTGACGGACAGACAGACAGACACTGGACAAAAAAAAAGTAATCCCCAAGTGCCTACCAAGCTACGCAGGATGACACAAAAAGCGGACATGTCCATTTTTAAAATTCAGCATAGTAATGGTTAAAGAAACTCAATCCAAATATTTTGAGTTGCCACTAAAAACAAGTAACTGTAGGATTGCAAGCAATACCATAATCCCCTACCGGTTTGCACGTTTTGACTTATTAATATTCTAAGTCCAAAAAGGGGCATAACTCATAAAAAAATTGACGAAATCCCATGAAACGCGAACTTGATCTGTGACACATGATTACAAAGGCATATACAAAATTTCAGCTCAATACCTCAAAGCATGTAGAAAAAAAGTGCGGAAAACTGATTTGCCGGACTGACTGACTGACTGACAGATGGACTGACTGACGGACTGACGGACGGAGTGCAAACCTAAGAGTCCCCTTCGGCACGCCGGTAGGGGACTAATTACACCATAATTGTATACTGCACGTCAACATGGATTCCAAATGAAAACAGAATTGGTCTCATGATTTTTACATCTGGTTAAGGTTACAGAGAATGTTAGATTTTTAGGGCAATTGAAAAACCATACCTGTATCTTCTAATTGGGATAAATTTCCCCATAATGCAACACAGAGATCCCACACCATACCCATATGTTTGACAGTGGACTCGTCCGGATGAGAACCTGTAATACAAAAGTGGAACCATGTAAAGTATTCTGTGGGTAGTTTAAAATAATAATTTGAATTCTATCTTTTTTTAGCGTCAATATTGAATTGATAATTAATGAAACATAATATCAAATCAGGTTGAATATTCAGGTTCAATTAAGCAAAGAATTAATTTAATATTAAATGAACATATCAGGCAAAAAACGGGTCATATGCCATTCTTAAGATGGATTTACATGAAAATGCATGGTAATTAATCCGTTCTAGATGTAAACAGACAGTTAAGGTCTGGTGCGAGTATGTATTCAAAGGCTAACCTTAGCCTTCACTGTTCCAATATCCCTTTTATGGTTTAACACAAGTTTCTTTACTTGATTTCAACCTGCCAAATATTTACCTTTCAGTCCTGAGCATTTTGAGGTATCTGCAGCAGACAACTTTGAAAACATTGTAGCAAAAGGAGGAATTGCTAATGATCAATATCTCCTTTTGTCGTATAGTTTTCACCTCTATTAAAAAAATATACTTTCATGTATAGAGATTTGACATATTGTTACTAATTTGTTTTCAACGTCATATGTTGCAATTTTGTTGTAAGTGGTTTAATACTACACCATTGTAGCAGATATTATGAAGTATTAACCCTTTCCCTCATATAGACGCTTTCTGACGCCTCTGCAGCAGACGGCTATTTGAAAACATAGTGACAAAAGAAGAAATTGCACAAAACGTGCAATTTCTTCTTTTGACACAATGTTTTCCACTTTTAGTCATAGGTTATCCATTCAATTATAGAGATTTTCTATTTTTCGACAAAATACGTTCAAAGCCGTCTGCTGCAGAATTGTCGTATGAGGGAAAGGGTTAACATGCTGAATCCGGTATATCACTTACTTAAGTTATCCAATTCCACCTGGTTTTGTTCAGCATATTGATGTAATGCTTCCACACCGGGCGATGGTGTGAACACAGGACAATCCCTCTCTATGGTACTTGCTGAGTGGACTAACTGTATCTCCAACATCTCACAGTGATTTTGCTGAAATTAAATACAATTTTTATTTTTTTGTAAATGTTATCATTTGACTGGTGTCATTTCTTAAATTATCTAACCAAACAAATATACTTAGGTAAAAATTAATGTTTTTAAAAATATCAACAAAGTTTTAGACCTGATATATTAACACATTTAAAATTTACAACATATAAATTCAGAAGGCCAGAAACTCATGATTCCATTTGTATGTTTATAGATAAACATATTTTATTTTAACAGTTCAGATACTGATCATACTTTGACAATTTACTCACTGATCTTGTTCTCTTCATATTTTGTTATCTTAACACATTTAAACAACTTAACAGTTGATGTCCACAGAAAATATCTACACCCTTTCAATTATCAAAATGTTAATTTCATTTTCGAAAAAATTCCCTTTATTTCTGCAAATGCTTTCAATTGGAAACTTATCTCTGTCTCGTACAATAAGTCAGCAGCAGAGATCTTTAGAAAACATTTAGGTAAAAATATGGAAAATTTCACACAAAATAATATAATCATTAAATAAAGTTGAAAACATTGTGGTCAAAGAAGAAATTGCTGATTACGAGTAATTTTTATAAACCCTTTCCCTCATATAGACGCTTTCTGACGCCTCTGCAGCAGACATCTTTTTGAAAACATAGTGACTAAAGATTTGTCAGAAAGGGTTAGGAAAACTCAAACATTACTTCCTACTTACAATGACAGATTTATCCATTGGATGTATATGGTCGGCAATCTTTAATTTCTGTAACTGTACTGTCCAATTACTGGTACCTTGTTTTGCGTATCTTTTCTGGTTCCCCATAAACAGATTAAAATTGCTTGGAGGTCTTTCTTCTGTTGGTTCAAATCATAAACTTATTGGTCATATATTTCCCTTCTTTATAAAAACTTAGGCAGGATGATTCAACATCTTTCCACATACAAAAAATCTGCAGCAGACGACTTGGAAAAAAACTGCTAAGCATAAATATGGAAACTCTCTATATATAGGATCTGACATGAGATGTCATTTTATATAAAGTTTTATTAAACGAGTTTAAGAAGTTTGTTATTAAGCCAGCGTCTGGCGTGCTTAATAGCAAATTTTTTCGACGAGTTTAATTAAACTTTATGAAATGACAACGAATGTCAGATTCTTTTTATCACATGACGAAACACAAAAAGAAAAACGTTTTTTCGCCGTCAGAATGAGTCCCAACATGTTATACTTAATAGACTAACTAATCACACCAAAAGATATTTTTATGACCGATAATGGTCCCTTTATCTCGTCCATCTATCGTCACATGACGTTTGTGTTTACCAGATACACATTCTCAGACATTTTGTAAACAATCATGGATGAATACACAAATAATGATTCGGTCATGTTAAATTACACATGTCATATATAAAGAAATACGTAATGGGTATATTACATCGGATACAAGCATTGTCATGTGATAACAAGAGGGCCATGATGGCCCTGGATCGCTCACCTTAATTATACAATGTACTGCAATGCAAAACACATCAAGACAATTATTCTGAATGCAACCTCCACAGTGTTAACAATATTTTCCTTCGTTTGGCCTAGTGATCTATATTTTTTTACCTGATATGACCCATATTCCAACATGGACTAGATATCATCAAGACAACATTCTGACAAAGTTTCAACTCGCTCAAAGTAAAAATGCGGCCTCCGGAGTTTGAACAATATTTTCCTTTATTGACCTAGTTTCTGATCGAATATGACCCATATTCGAACTTGACCTAGATATAATTCAGACAAACATTCTGACCAAATTTCAAGCTGCTGAAGCAAAAAATGCGGCATCCAAAGTGTTCACAAGATTTTCCTTCAATTTGATCTAGTGACCTAGTTTTTGAACCAGCATGACCCATATTCGAACTTGGCCTACATATCATCAAGAAAAACATTCTGATAAAGTTTTATCATGCTGAAATTTAAAATGCAGTATCCAGAGTGTTAGCAAGATTACCCTTCAATTTGGCCTAGTGACCTAGTTTTTAACCCGGCATGACCCATATCCGAATTTGGCCTAGATATCATTTAGACAAACATTCTGACCAAATTTCAAGCCGCTGAAGCAAAACATGCGGCTTCTACAGAGTTAACAAGATTTTCCCTCAATTTGGCCTTGTGACCTAGTTTCTGACCCAATATGACCCATATTTGAACTTGACCTAGATATCTTTAAGACAAACATTCTGACAAAATTTCAAGCTACTGAAGCAAAAAATGTGGCATCCAAAGTGTTCACAAGATTTTCCTTCAATTTGATCTAGTGACCTAGTTTTTGACCCCACATGACCCATATTCGAACTTGGCCTAGATATCATTCAGCTCAACATTTTGACAACATTTCAAACTGCTGAAGCAAAAATTGCGGCCTCTGGAGTGTTAACGAGATTTTCCTTCAATTTGACCTAGTGACCTATTTTTTGACCCGACGTGACCCATGTTCGAACTTGACCTACATATCATCAAGACAAACATTCTGATAGAGTTTCAACATGCTCAAGTTGAAAATGTGGCCTCCAGAGTGTTAACAAGATTTCCCTTCAATTCGACCTAGTGACCTAGTTTTTGACCTCATATGGCCCGGTTTCGAACTTGTCCAAGATTTTATGGAGATGAACGTTCTGATAAACTTTCATGAAGATTGGATGCAAAATGTAGCCTGTAGAGTGTTAACAAGCTCAAATGTTGACGATGCATGACGGACGGACGCCGGACAAAATGTGATCACAATAGCTCACCTTGCACTTCGTGCATAGGTGAGCTAAAAATGTAAAAACATTATGGCAAAAGCAGCTATTGTTCATTAGGAGCAATTTTGCTTTGGCAAAAATGTACTCAAAATGCTGCAGATGCATCAACTGGCCTCTATGTGTGGGAAAGGGTTGAAAGTCCTTTCTATTGACATAACCTACTATATAAAGTAGCAATTTTCTTTAATTGATATGCTCTCCCGAAA
The DNA here is from genome assembly GCA_031761405.1 of Serripes groenlandicus. Lineage (NCBI taxonomy): Eukaryota > Metazoa > Mollusca > Bivalvia > Cardiida > Cardiidae > Serripes > Serripes groenlandicus. The sequence continues at coordinate 80,539,159 of JASEVX010000006.1, forward strand.
GGACCATAAGCTCTGGTGTTCCCTAGATGATCATAAAAATCAAGCAATATATCATTTCTTTTTTAATCTAACATTTATGTCTTGAATACCTCCCCACCTATTGGCCGAAATAAAAACAGACAGCTTTTCTAAAGACATAGGCCAATGTGAAAATTGGACATAACTTCCCCTTCACTGTTATTTACTTAAAACTTTTGTTTTAGTTCTTCTTCAGATCATTTTTTAACCCTTTCCCACATACAGCAAATTTGCAGACGTCTTTGAAAATGTCTACTAAAAATATGGAAATTCTCTATAATTGTAGGTATAATTACTGAAAAAAATTGAAACATTGTGGCAAAAGGAGAAATTGCTTGTTTTGATAAGTCGTTTGCTGAATCTGCATCAAAATGCGTCTATAGGTGGGAAAGGGTCAAAAGTACCATGCCCAATAGACAGAACTGTAACCTACCAGTTTCGTTTGGCTGTATAACATCCCCACTGTGCGCGAGGGTCCACCCTGGTCCCCAGCCCACTCGGAATGACCGCCCCATCATTAATCCAGAATCCACCAGATTGCTCTGTTTACCATACAGGTAACTCTCGCTTACTCTCGGTATCACACGGGTTATTTTTGACCCAACAAGCTTTTTTGGAACATCTAACTGTGACATTCCACTGGCCAACAGTAAATGTTCCTTCACTGGTGGGAAGAAAGACGTTTGTACTGCTCTCTTGGGCTCTGGTGTGATCAGTCTTGGGGAAAACATAGCTGAGATGAAAAATATGAGAAAACAATCCATTACTGTTTAGTTGATAATATGGTGGGAAAAGGGACATATAGCTCATAAATTTAATTAATCCAAAAATTAGCCTTGTTAATATAATATCAAGAATGATAAATTTGTTTTGGACAATCTCTCCCAAATAAATGCAGCTTCCATTTGATAATTTATGAAGTCTTTTATCCTTTTCCCACATGCAGACGACTCTGAAAACATTGTGGCTACGGGAGAAATTATTTATAATTATGACTTGCGAATTTATTTCCAAGACATCTCCTGCAGATTTGTCATATGTGGAAAAAGGGTAAAATAAACAACATACAATAATTGATTAACGTAAACTAAATAATTCATTGTCAAACAAAAATTAATTCAAAAAATCGAGCGTTTATCATAGTGATTTTTTGTTTATCAATATTTAAATTTTGTGACTGTCAATACCAAAATACCCTCTCAGATTTTATATTACCTCTCTCGTCAACAAGATCAGTCTGTGGAAGATTTGACAGTTTGACAGGCGTCATATAACTTGACTTCAGTGCAGAACTGAACAGACTGGGCCCTTTACCATCCCCATCTCTCAACAACTGTGATCCTATCTGAACGTTGTTGGATTCATTGGCAAACATCTGACCTGTAAAGAGGCATCAAAATGAACCCATTTCGCCATGCAGATAGCATTCGGAGGCAACTACAGCAGAAATAATCTTTCATTTAAAGAGATCTTCAATTTATTTACCTCGATCTTTTCAAAATAATATGCTGCAGATTTCTCATGTCGGAAAAGGCAAACAACAAAACACAATCCTTACAATACAATACAATATAATACAATAGTTTATTTGCGTAATTAGGCCTCCGGCCCACAATACATACATATTATATTACATTCAATTTACAATGTAGTAATGTGCACAATCAAATTTCTTCAAAAAGCTTTGAAACATAAATGGCTATATTTTTAATAACTAATGGATTTTCATTTTGAAGAAGACAATAAAAATTCTGTAAGCTTGGTAACGCATTAAACCACGTATTTAGATACAAATCTCTAATAATCTTAAACTTTTCACAAACAAAGAAGGCATGAAACTCATCCTCGATAACTACGGCATCTTTTTGCATAAAGCAATATACACAAATTCGATTTTCTCTTTCAATATTAAAATGACGACCAAGTTCAACGTTTAGTTTGTGGCTTGAGCATCTAAAACGCGACAGGGAACGTTTATAGTAGGGTTTAATGTCTAAATTTAAATATTTTTCAACATTTAATAATGTTTTCACATTTTTGTACAAATCACACCTTGAAGAAGTATTTATATCATTATGCCACATTTGAAAGGAACAGTCTTTTAATCTTTGTTTTACTTGTTTTATGAAATACGTTTCATTACCTATATCTTGCGAAAGCCACACAAAACCAAAGCCATACTTAAATAGAAATTCTCTAACTTTTGTAACCCAATTAATTCTACCAATATCATCATACTTCTTAAGCATTAAATAGCACTGTTTTGGATATCTGTTAGGATCCATATGAATCAGTCTTATCCAGTATTTGATAAATTTAATGTGGTAATTTATAGCTAGAGGAAATCTGCCACATTCACCCAATGCCATTGCGTCATTTACAGACGAATTGATACCAAGAAAGTTTTTACAGAATTTTGTCTGGATTTGTTCTACACATTTTTTAGTATCATAGCCCCAAATCTCTGACCCATACAAAATTTATCTATGGTATTTAGTTGCTTTTGCAAATTGACGGCAGTGTCCGCACAATTCGCTACATCGTTTGCAAATAATAACGAAATATATCAGGAATATCATTTGTTATGAAAATGCCCGTGTTACATGTTTGTTTAACATAAGTACACAATTCATTTATATAGATATTAAACATTATTGGAGAACTTGAGTCACCTTGTTTCAATCCCATGTTACATAGAATAGGATGCGTCAATTTTGAGTCTATTTTTACATGCGCCTTTATATTTGAATACATCGATAAAATAATCTTGAAGAATTTTCCAGTTATACCCTTTTTGTTTAGACATGTAAAGAGTTTGTAATGGTTCAAGGAGTCAAAAGCTTTTTGGAAATCAACATAAAGTACATAAAATCTACCACCAGGCTTAGATATATACTTTTGAACCATGCTCTGAAGACAGAAGACATTATCAATCGCAGAATATCCGGCCCTAAATCCCGATTGTGATTCATCTATAATTTCGAACTGGTTCGACCAGGTCGTTAAACGGTCATTCACAATGAATGAAAATATTTTATACATACTATTAAGAAGAGAGATCCCTCTGTAGTTACCTGGATCATTTTTAGAACCAGATTTATGGATTGATAATATTAAAGTTTCAGACCATGACTCTGGGAATATTCCCGTTTCAAGTATTTTGTTGAATAGTTTCACTAAGATTGGACTAATTTCTTGCAGAGTATTTTTGTAAAATTCAGCTGATATGCCATCTTTACCATGTGCCTTGCCAGTTTTTAATTTTATTAGACCTCTTTGTACTTCCTCTGGAGATATTTCAGAATTTAATAAGAAGTCCATTTGTTCATTATAATAAATTGGATTATCTTCTACGGGAGTACAAGTATCATTGTTTTTAAAGAGTAAAGATTCAAAATATACTAGCCATTCATTACTAGATACTGTACATGTATTCACTGTTTTATTTGTCAATAATGTGCCTTTTACCATAGACCAAAACTCTTTTGGTTTATTACTTACACTTATAAGAGAGTGTCTTTTCTGAGATTGAAAATGAAGTTTTTTCTTACGACATAAAGCTTTAAATCTGTTACGAGAAACCTTATAGTTTATAAAGTCACTGTGGTTATTTGAAGAGCGATATCTTCTTAAAAACGAATATTTTTCGTGCTTAGCAACATTACAGTCAGAATCCCACCACTGTGGTTGAACAGCATTAGCATCGCTACTTAATTCTTTGTTCACCCGCATACAAATTGCAGAGTTTTTATATAAATCAAGAATACATGAGACAGCATTATTTACATCAGTATCAATAATTGATACAAGATCGACATATACACCTTGTAGTTTTTCAGTAAATTTATTTCTGAATTCATCTTTTTTATTTTCATTCCACCTATAATGATCATAATCTGTAAGAGAAGAATCATCTGAAGAATTTAAAATAGTTTTAAATTTTTCCTTATGTTTGAAAGTTAAAATAGCTGAGACAGGGAAGTGATCTGAATCATCATTTTCTTCAACTTTGAAAAACAATACAAAGGGAAATAATTCGGACGAGGCAATATGATAGTCAACAAGACTGTGACCGCCATTTGCTATACAAGTAATATGGCCCTCCGCGTCATCAAACATTCGTCCATTTAAAATGTTATGCGTACAGCAAAGTTCTATCAGCGATTTACCAAACATATTCAGCTTATCTTTATCGCTTGTATTACGTGGCTTATTAAAACAATCATCGGCGTAATCTGTATTCGTATTGAACACAAAATCAAGTGAGTCATCAGGTATAAAATCGGATAAGTCACTTGTTCTTGCGTTCAAATCACCCGCTATATACATATAGCATTCGGGATAGTCAGTGCGAAGCTGTGCTATTTTTCTCTTCAACAGTAAAATACCATCCGATTCTTCAGTACCTCTATAAATAGGCAACCCTTCCGGAGATACATATGTAATAAATAATATACTGTCGTTTAGTGATTCAAACATACTTGTGTTTAGGTAAAGTACAATACAGTCTGAAAAGTTAACATCTAGCTGTTTAACAAAACCATTACAAATCAACTCTTCCCTAACAAATACACTTATTCCCCCATTGTTTCTAAAACAAGAGTTTGTTTTTTCCCGTACACAATCGAAATGCCTGTAGTCATGTAAAAAGCCGTCATGTTCTCCCTTAGCATTACTCCATGTTTCCATTAAGCCTATAATATCAAAGTTTATTAAATAGTTTTTAAACGTATTGTCACATGAAAATTTAGACAGTCCCGCTATGTTCCACGATAGTAATTTTATGTTAAAGGTTTTATTCATATATTCATTCATCCCAATTGGGCCTCGACCGCACCGCTAGTCCGTGCTATTTTCTCCGCCCCCCGAAACTGTAGTTATGTCGTTCACTGAACTGTGAGTATCTTCCCGCGAAATTGGGACACGTGGAGCATGCGTCTTAAACTCTCGTGCACTGTGATTGGTTCCCGGTCTGCCTCTTGTATATCCTACTCTATATATTTCCTGGTTCCCCTCATCATATTTGTAAATTTCATTTTCTATTATAAGTTTATTGTAATGCATGGATGCGTATAAACCCTTCTCTCTGGCATCGATAAGCTTTTTTCCCAACTCACGTCTACATAAATTCACTTGCTCAGTAAAATCCTCTTTCACAAAATATTGGGTGTCTTTCAGCGTCTTCTTTGCCGCACTAAGAATTTGTTCCCGATCTTTATATTTTGTGAATTTGACAATCACAGTGCTTCTACCGTTTTCGGATGTTTTAACCCTATGAGCTCGTTCAATGTCCACATTTTCAAGTTCTGGCCTTTTCAAATTACACTTTATAAAATCTCTAACCTTTTGCTCGGTGTCACTCCATGGTTCATTTAAACTGCCAGAGATACCGTTGAATCGCAGATTGTTTCTTCTTGAATGTCCTTCCAAATTGTCCAGTTTCGAAGTTAGCTTGTCCAGTTTTGAATTTATGTCCGCATTCTCTTTGCGCAATGTTTCATTTTCTGTCTGAAGATTGGTAATTGAATTAGAATTACCATCCATTTTGTTGTTTATCTGTGCTAAATCTGTCCGAAATTCCGTTTTCATGTCCTGAGGAATTCTCATAATGTCCTGGTCGTTTGCACCCGTTTTCGGCTGCCGCTTCGGTCTCTGTTGGGATAGTTGAGAATGCTGTTGGGACCTGGGTCCCGACGGCGATATGGGTGGAATACCTGCCACATGAGACTTGGGAGGAGCAGTATTGGAAGATTCTGCGAAGGAAAGGGTCGTTTGTCGTGACGAGCGTGTTTCTGTACCGGGTCCGGGATTCGACTCTACATCACCGCAAGTCAATAACAATGCGGTCAAGCATAATGCAATTTTCAAACCGGCCATAAATCCCCGTACGCCATTTACAGGAATATGTAAGGTCCGATCTTACATAACAATGTGATCCATACAACCGAGAGCCTTTAGGATGAAAGACACAATTAACTGAATATTTCCGCCCAGGATTAATCCTCAACATCCCTCAATTAAGGCAAATGTGTACCAATGGATATCTCATGCTTGTAGAAGTGGAACAGATTGAAAATTATCTGTATCAATTAAGATTGATTGATTGAATTAAGTTTAATACAATTTTCAACAGTTTTTCAGTTATATAACAGAAGCCATATCACCTAACCCTTTGCCTCATATATATGCTTTCTGACGCCTCTGCAGGAGACAGCTTTTTTAAAACATGGCGACAAAAGAAATTGCTCAAAACAAGCAATTTCTCCTTTTGTCACCATCTTTTCTAATTTTTGTAACTTAATTTAAAGGGAGTTTCCATTTTTTTCAGGTATGTTTTCAAAGTTGTCTGCTGCAATTTTGCTGTATGAGGAGAAGGGTTCTTTACAGTTTCTATTTAGCTGTAGGACAATAGTAACAACACAGACTATAAATCCAGGGATTGAGTTTGAACCTCTCCAATGAGCAGATTTACATCTGTGGAAAGGTAGTCAGTTGCCCGAGAAGAATGTAGTGTGCAGAACTGATGCTAGAAAGACTGGAAATACATGGTTAGGTCCACTGGTCCCTGTGATATCACTGTAAAACTGTTTTGAAAAAAGCATAAAACTCAAGTTAATCTTGCAAAGAATAATGGCCTTGCATTAAACTCTTAAAATCATTCTCCAAGGGAACTTACCAATCATAGAACCAGGCCCATCATCCTCTCCAAAGAATGAAGCCTTCATCACCTGCATGTTCCTGGCATCAACTTTCATGCTGGTTGCCAAGCGATGTGAAGAGGGTAATTCCTCTCTGATCTCCATGCTATCTTCCCCATCATCTTTAAAATGAAGCATAATCAATTACTGCTCATTCTGAACATTTTCTGTTTCCCATATTGTTTTCAAAAGTTGCTTAAAATCATAATGACACGGTTTATACATGTTTCTTGATTCAAACCTTAGCCTTGTTTCATATTCAATATCATTATTTAAAAGAAGTTATGCAAAGGCAGGTAGGAGTCAAGAAAGCTATTCAATAAATTACTCACACTCAGTATCTTTAGCATACAATGTGAAGAAGGGTATTAGATGTAACTACATTCGAAAAATGAAAGCCCTAGTACCAGTACTTATTCAGAAAAGTTAAAAAAAATGTAACTTTAACGTTGAGCTAAAACGCAAATAGTTGACGCCGTCGCCAGAAAAGCAACACCTTAGTCTCGCTTTCACAACTTCGTCGCAGCGAGACAAAAAATGTGCAAAATCTCCATAACTGACAGTTTAATTATTAAATAGAGTTAAAAACATTGTGGCAAATTGTGAAATTGCTCATTATGACTTTCAAAAGTCATCTGCTGCAGAGGTGTCTGAAAGCGTCTATATGTGGTAAAGAGTTAAGACAGGCATTTTCAACATCTTTAACTAGATGTTTTCAAAGTTGTCTGTTGCAGATTTGTTTTATGTGGGCAAGGGTTAATGTCACTATGAAGCTTTCAGTGGTAAAAACATTCCGAGGAGAAATTTTCAAGTCAGAATTTATTTATAGAAGGTTGAAAACAATGTGGTAATAGGAGAAATTGTTCATCAAGAGCAAATTCTCCTTCTATCACACAGAGCTTCAGATGAGGGGCTTTTTGCATGTTCTGAAATCCTTTTTAGACCCTCTTAACCCTTTCCCTCATATAGACGCTTTATGATGCCTCTGCAGCAGACGACTATTTGAAAACATAGTGACAAAAGAAGAAATTGCACAAAACGTGCAATTTCTCCTTTTGACACAATGTTTTCCACTTTTAGTCATAGGTTATCCATTCAATTATAGATTTTCTACTTTTTGACAAAATATGTTCAAAGTCGTCTGCTGCAGAATTGTCTTATGAGGGAAAGGGTTAACCATGTTGTGGGCACTCAAAAAAAAAAAGTATCAATGAGTCAATTCTTTTGAGTACCCATTTCATAGTGGTTGGTTGGATAATAAGGCAGACATTGGGGGTTATATCTGTAAACTCCTCCTTATCCGGACCTCTGATCACTTGTCTTCAAATGCAGAGTTATCCAAAGTTGGCCATGTAATATAAAGGGTTAACCCTTATACGACAATTCTGCAACCAACGACTTTGAACGTATTCAGTCAAAACATAGAAAATCTCCATAATTGAATGGATAACCTATGGCAAAAAGTTGAAAACATTGTGGCAAAATGAGAAATTGCACGTTTTGTGCAATTTCTTCTTTTGTCACTATGTTTTCAAAAGGCCGTCTGCTGCAGAGGCGTCAGAAAGCGTCTACATGAGGGAAAGGGTTAAGACGGCATATCAGACAAATAAATGGGGACGAAACACACCGAATTCAAATCTCTCATCCCGAAAGAAACTTCTCTGCATCATTTCTATTGGCTGATTATCGTCGTCTCCCATCGGTACCTCCTGTCTGGCGATACTTCCCTCACTTTCATCATCTGTACCAATCGTAAATTTGGCCATGTGACCATTTGCAGGAACCTTAAGCTTTAAGTGGCTATCTTTCTCTGTTTGTTCTTGAAGAATCTTTTGTTTCTGTAAGGATATTGGGGAACTTGCTTTGACTGATTAATTTTACATACAGATAACAATGTTGAATTAATTGAAGAACTTTATGGCAATGGTTTGGTTAATTGACTCTAAAGGTTCTCTTGAGAAAGGAGATCATGATCAGACTGCAGATATAACTGCTACTGTTTGGTCTTATACATATTTCCTCTTACATCAGTTTTTTTCAAATCAGTCAGATGATAACTTGAAGACTTAAGTTTTGTCAAATTGTTTTCAACACTTTTCAAGAATTATACTTTCATTTAAAGAGATGATAATTCTGTCAAGATGTTTTCCGTCATCTACTACCGATTTGCTATACTCAGAAAAAGTTTAATTTTCTCTTTTCATGATACAGATGACTTTATATGTCTCCACAGCAGATGACTTTTGAAAACATCCTAAGAAAAGAAGAAATTAACCCTTTCCAACGTTTCTGTAGCAGAAGACTTTTGAAAACACTGACAAAAGGAGCAATTTCTCCTTTTGCCACAATGTTTTCAACCTTTTTCAGAATTATACTCTCATTTACAGAGATTTTCTATAATTTTGTCTAAATATTTTTAAAGTTGTCTGCTGACGATTTGCAGTATGTGGGAAAGGGTTAAAGCTCATTGTTATGTGTGTACTGCAGACCACTTTAAGAAACATTGTGGCAATAGGAGAAAATCTTGCAGATTTGTTCAATAAGGTGTCAATATTTTTCAATCAATGTCTGCTAAAATTTCTCAAACTTTCTTTCAATTCAGCCAGCTAGGAGGTCAAATGGTCAATGAAGACGAGCTATTGTAATTTTTGTTAGTCTTTTACCATTAATGTCATTGCCAGAGTTGTGCATTCTAGTAAAACATAATATAAGTTCTGGTAATTTAAAAGGACACATTTGGAATAGAGTTGAAAGTTAAGGGGGAAAAGAGAAAATATTCATTATGAAAAGTTACTTTTATTCCTGAAATATAGTATAACTTGATAAGTTGGCTGCTGTTGAGGGAGGCATCAAAATTCATCTAAATGAGGTAAATGGTTTAAACGCTCTTGATCACAATACGAATACTTGTTACCTAATCTTATTAAATTATTCCTACATACAACAAATCTGCAGCAGATGACTTGGTAATTATCTGGGCAAAAACATGGAAAGTCTACAACTATCAAAGAGTTGAAAACATTTTTCTAAAATCATCTGCTGCAGATGTGTAAAAAATGCCCTCTGCATGTATGAATGAATTACATTTGTGAAGGTTATTTCTATAGAGTCTGGAAAGATGGATAGATCAAACATTGTTAAAGGGATTATCAAAACTGAAGCTGTGTAGCATCTCACGCTTAACATTCCCATCCTTGTGCAGTCAGTAAGATGCCCTTGTTGATGTGTTTTGGAAGATTTTTTTGGTTTTGTCTTTTGACACAGGATAAATCTTGTGAAACAAGCAAATTCAGAGAATTATGGTCCCCCGCCAGGGTCAAGGTCACAAAAACTGGTATTGATGGAAAGGGGTTGTCACAAGGAATACACATATGAAATATGAAAGCAGTACCTATTACGGTTCAGAAGTTATGACCAAGGTTAAAGTTTTTGTGACAGCGTGACGGAGGGACTGACTGACGGACTGACGAATGAGAAATAATAGTCCCCACGCTTTCGCTAAAAGCGGGGGACAATAACATAAAGCAAGACGTTAAAGGATTTAGTAAGACTGTGCTTATGACTTTCCGCTGTTAAACTCATCAGACATGAGTTGAATATATCAGAAAATAAGATAAATGTTTTATTGATTTATTCCACAATTTATTATTTTTTAAATTCAAATACCATTCAATGAACTTTTTATTCCAGCCACACATTTTTGTTTATTCATTTAGGTGGTGTTTAATGCTGCTTTCAACAGTATTTCAGTTATATCACAGCATTTTCTGGGTAAAATAACAGTGCATTATGAATAGAATAGAAATATTTTATTAACTTATACAACACATGTATCTCATCATACAAAACATATTTATAAATGAATTAAAGAAGATCAAATACAGTAACATCAATACATAAACATTATTTTTTATACCATATACTACATAGAGGATGAACAATATTGTACATAACTATGATTATGTGCATGGTGAACATGTATAGAATAATGGTTATATATTACTACATGTATTTCTACGTTTTGTTGCCAAATATATATAATTAGCTAGTTTATTCATTGTTTTCTTTGTAGTTGATGAAAGAAGTTTGGTGAATTTAAACATATTTGGACGGGTGATATAGTTAATTTTCCTCGGATATCAGAATAGAAATTACATTTGCAAATAAAATGGAACTCATCTTCAATGTCTTTAATGTCTCCTGTTTCACAAAATGAAACATAAATAGTTGTAATTTGTTTTCTTAGATTAAATGAACTTAGAGAAAGATATTTAACATAACCAAAATCAGGGTTAGACTGCCACTTTTGAAGAAATATGTCAATTAGTCTTTGCTTGAATAGTAGTAAAAAGGATTTACTGTTTATTGATCCTGGATTGTCAAAGATATATACAAACCATATTCGTTTAACATTACTACTTTTTTAGTTTTATTTGTATTAACCTGTAAACCCCATTTACAACAATATTTGTATAAACTATATAGACTGAGCTGTAGGTCTTCTTGTGAGTTTGCTGTCAAAACCTTATCATCAGCAAACAGTAAAATCATAACACAAATGTCATGAAACGAAAGTCCGCAGTTACTTCTATTTTGTAATAATGCTGCTTTCAACAGTATTTCAGTTATATCACAGGATTTTCTGGGTAAAATAACAGTGCATTATGTACTAGATATTTTGTACAAATGTCCTGAATTGAATCATTCTTAATCTTAATAGTCAATTTAGGATTTGTTATTCAGTCAAGTAATACACAAGTGTCTTAAACTATTTAATGCTTTAAACCCTTTTCCACATGAAGACGCCTTTTGATGAAGATTACTTTTGAAAACATTGTGAGAAAAAGAGAAATTGCTTCTAATGAGCAATTGCTCTATTCAAGCACTATATATTTAATTTAAGATTTCCCATATCATTGCATCTATATTTTAAAGGTCGTCTGCTGCAGATTTGTTGTATGTGGGAATGGATTGATATAAATTTATTATTATATGCATAAATTATTACGTTCTGTCATACAATTAAAAATTAGCAATATTACAATATACATGTCTATACAATTAACATGAAATACACAACAATAACAAAATTAAACTATAAAAAATATTATATTAAACTCTTTTCCATTTGCATGTTTTGACTTTTGAAAACACTGCGACAAAAGGAGAATGGCTCATCAATAATGCTACTTTCATTAATAGAAATTTTATTATTTTTGCCCAGATGATTTCAGTCATCTGCTGCGCATTTGAGTAAGTGGGAAAGGGTCTAAACATAGAATTCCTTCAATAACTAGCTTCATCGATACATGCTATTTGATGAAGTTGTTGAAAGAAAGTCATTAGAAATACAACTTATTACATTTTACAAACCACTAAATTAATGGATAGCATTTATACCTTATATAATTACAGGCAAATATCTCACCTAAATCACTTTACTAAACAAGAGGGCCATGATGGCCCTGGATTGCTCACCTGATTTTTTTATTTTTTTTCACTTCAGCTATATAAGCCCCGCCCCCTGGCGGCCATAGTTTCAGACCAATCAACTTGGCTTGAAGGAATCTGATAGAGGGTCACCCTAGGAACATTTCTACAAAATTATTTGAAAATCGACCTGACACTTTCGGGGGAGAAGATTTTTTAAGTTTTCACTATAGCCATATAATGCAAAATAGCTCTGCCCACTGGTGGCCATTTTTTTTGACCAATCAATATGGCTTGAAGGAATCTAAAAGTGGGTCACTTAAGGAACATTTCTACAAAAATATTTGAAAATCGGCCTGACACTTTCGGAGATTTTTTAAGTTTTCACTATAGCCATATAAGGCAAAATAGCCCAGCCTCCTGGTGGCCATGTTTTTCGACCAATCAACATTGCTTGAAGGAATCTGATAGAGGGTCACCCAAGGAACATTTCTACAAAATTATTTGAAAATCGGCCTGACACTTTTGGAGGAGAAGATTTTTTAAGTTTGCACTATAGCCATATAAGGCAAAATAGCCCCGCCCCTCCTGGCGGCCATGTTTTTCGACCAATCAACATGGCTTGAAGGAATCTGATAGAGGGTCATCCAAGGAACATTTCTACAAAATTATTTGAAAATCTGCAAACCAGTTTGGGAGAAGAAGAATTTTGAAGTTTTTTCGGTTTCGTTGCCATGGAAACCAGAATTTTGCATGGATCTCAAAAATTTGAAGGAATTCTGGTGAGGTCATTGAGAGGATGCTTTCTGTGAAGTTTCATCCAAATTGACCCACTGGTTACTGAGGAGAAGAAGTTGACGCACGCCGGACGCCGGACAAAAGGCGATCACAATAACTCACCTTGAGCAAAGCTCAGGTGAGCTAAAAAGTCAAACAACTTCTTACATCCTTTCCAAATTTTAGAAACATGAAATCCTATCAAGAAGGGGGCTGGGGAAGAAATTGTTTAAAATCAGGAAACTTTTCATGACATATTTTCCAATAAAACTTCAATTATGTGTTGAAATTGTACTTTCAAATTACTAAATTATGTTATTCATTTTCTGTCAGATCGGTTTATTTGAATGGTGTTTTACACCAATTTTCAACAGATACTTCTCATCGAATTTGTCCTGTCACAGACAAATCAAGACATAATGCTATCCCCCGCAACACTGACCACCAAGGAGGGAAGTCGTTACAACCATTTTTGGAATGGTCCCATTGGGGATTGAACCCTGGTTGCATCCCCATATCAAATTTGTCAATAATTATCACAGCTGTTTTACCTTTTAGTGCTGTATTTTCAAAACGGACTTGTCAAGCTTTGAACTTGGATGATTCGTATTTATCACAATGACCTTTCAATGATATCCTTTATATAAATTTCTGTTTAAGATCGCTTTTCAAAAAACCCAACTCCAATAGACCAGCATAAACAATTTCTTAAGCTGTAAGCAAGCTTCATGTTGCTAGTATGCTATGATACAAGCAGCATAGAGATAAACAATGTGCATTTCTTATTATATTGGTTGTATTAAATTATAATTTTTCTTTTTAAGTTCTTAATCTCTACATCATAAATGTGTTCGAGACCGAAAGTAAACACACTGGTATTATTATGTATGCATTTTCATTACACAAACTAAAATAAAACACTTCTTCGTCTTCGTTAAGTCCATAAATTGAATGCCTCAAACAACAGTAAGTTCAAAATCTGTGAGTCTGAGCCACCAAGGTTTAAAGGTATATTTAGAATTATCCATTTTCCATTAATCAAAACATAGATTTTAATTCATTTCACAATTAGTCATAGTTCCACAGATTCTCCACACTCACAAAATCACCAGTTCATTCCTGTATCAAGTGTTTGACTCGATGTTTCATTATATATTCCTCAATGAAGGCATCCTATCTAAACAAATAAGATCACCATTCACATAGAGGATTGTAATTCACTCCAAATTATCACTCTCAGTCTATTTACGTCTTTCTCCACAGGTTGCTGTTAGCCTCCTACGACTCTCGTACAGTAATTACCTCCCTGTTGACATGACAACATCACGGAAGCAATATTAACTAACCTGTACGTTGAGCTGCTGCTGTTGCACTGTCTTGAGACGTTTTTTGTCCTGCTCTGACAGATCTTCGTCATCTGAATCCTCAACAAGTCCATATTTTGAGAAATGTTTTACCTGTTAAGGCAAAACAATAATTTATATATATTTACATTGCCTCTTTACTATTTTTTAATGAATCAAATATTTCATTAAAATATAAAGAATTGATAAATTTCATTTATCAACGCCTAGTACCTTATAATCAACTCCCAATATTAGTCCAAAGGTGTACAGACAAAGCGTGTTTGAAACAAGAGGGCCATGATGGCCCTGGAATCGCTCACCTGTTTTTTTTTTCACTTTAGCTATATAAGCCCCGCCCCCTGGCAGCCATAGTTTCCGACCAATCAACTTGGCTTGAAGGAATCTGATAAAGGGTCACCCTAGGAACATTTCTACAAAATTATTTAAAAATCAGCCTGACACTTTCGGAGGGGAAGATTTTTTAAGTTTTCACTTTGGCCATATAAGGCAAAAAAGCCCCGCCCCCTGGCTGCCATGTTTTTCGACCAATCAACATGGCTTGAAGGAATCTGATAGAGGGTCACCCAAGGAACATTTCTACAAAATTATTTGAAAATCGGCCCGACACTTATGGAGAAGAAGATTTTTTAAGTTTTCACTATAGCCATAAAAGGCAAAATAGCCCCGCCCCCCTGGCGGCCATGCTTTTTGACCAATCAACATGGCTTGAAGGAATCTGATAGAGGATCACCCAAGGAACATTTCTACAGAATTATTTGAAAATCGGCCTGATACTTTTGGAGGAGAAGATTTTTTAAGTTTGCACTATAGCCTAATAAGGCAAAATAGCCCCGCCCCCCCTGGCGGCCATGTTTTTCGACCAATCAACATGGCTTGAAGGAATCTGATAGAGGGTCACCCAAGGAACATTTCTACAAAATTATTTGAAAATCGGCCTGACACTTTTGGAGGAGAAGATTTTTTAAGTTTGCACTATAGCCATATAGGCAAAATAGCCCCCCCCCCCCCCTGGGGGCCATGTTTTTCGACCAATCAACATGGCTTGAAGGAATCTGATAGAGGGTCACCCAAGGATCATTTCTACAGAATAATTTGAAAATCGGCCTGACACTTTGGGAGGAGAAGATTTTTAAGAATTTTGAATTTTTTTTCATTTCGTTGCCATGGAAACCAGAATTCTGCATGGATCCCAAAAATTTTAAGGAATTCTGGTGAGGACATTGCGAGGATGCTTTCTGTGAAGTTTCATCCCAGTTGACCCACCGGTTACAGAGGAGAAAATGTTGACGGACGACGGACGACGGACGCCGGACATAGGGCGATCACAATAACTCACCCTGAGCACTTCGTGCACAGGTGAGCTAAAAACCCAAGTGTGTCCTTGCCAAGGTCAGATACTTGAATCTTGACAGATTCAAAGAAAATGGAGAAAGGACCCCCAAGTGTAAAAATACACTAAATGTAACATCCTCTGACATGAACATTAATCCGGTTACATGATTTGCTATTTGTCTTAACCCTTTCTGACGCCTCTGCAGCAGATGACTTTTGAAATCATTTGTGGCAAAAGGAGAAATAATGAGCAATTTCACCATTTGCCACAATGATTTTAACTCTTATTAAACAAGGATACCGCAAAGCGGATGCATCACCCACAGTACTCAAAGTCCAATTTTGACCTTGACCTTTAACCTATGACCTTGAAAATAAATAGGCTTCTAGACCTTGCCATATAAGAACTGTATACCAAGTTTGGTTAAGATCGGTCGAAGGATGTTCAGTGTAGAGTGGTCACAAGGAGGGAAATTTATCATAATGGGAGATTTCTCCTATTGTCACATAAATTTCAACTCTATTCAATAATTGCGCTTTCATTTATAGAGAGTATCAATCTTTTTCATAAAATAATTTCAAAGTTGTCTGCTGTAGATTTGTTGTAAGTGAGAAAGGTTTCAAAATTGAACTTTTCATCTACCAAAAAATAGTACCTTACAATCAATGCCACAAATAAGTCCAAGGAGTAAAGACAAAGAATGTTTAACCCTTTCCCTCAAACAGACGCTTTCTGATGCCTCTGCAGCAGACAGCTTTTAAAAAACATGGCAACAAAAGAAGAAATTGCTAAAAACAAGCAATTTTTCCTTTTGTCACCATGTTTTCAACTCCATCCAATTATTGTTCTATCGTTTAAAGGGATTTTCTGTGTTTTTGCCTAGACGTTTTCAAAGTCTTCTGCTGCAGATGTGCTGTATGTGGGAAAGGGTTAACTAGTGTTGCCTGCCAATATGGATATCATGTACAGACAAACAAGGGAGAAGTGATCCCTAAGTGTAAAATTACACTAAATGGAACAGCATCTGACATGAAATTCAACTTGTTACATGACTTATTATTTGTCTCTATTCCTAGTTGGAAGATAAAAATTTGGCGTATCATATAATATTTTTGAAAGAATCAATGACAGACGTCATAGTTCAGTGTAAAACTTACCTCAAACACCCATGAGCCAGTATCTTGGCGATAGTCGATAAATTTAGCTCCTATCTTGGAAGAGTTCTCCTCAATCTTATCCTGCCATTTCATAGCCTGTAATTTCTCTGGACTCTGAAAGCATTAGGAGAAGTCTTAATAAACTGCTTTGCACTATTTTGATCAAGTTTTTATCATGCACAGACGATATCACAAGGGTCCAATTCCACCAAACTTACTTTAAAAGCACAAGGCAATACTTAAATACTTAAATGCATATTTCATAATTTTTGTTTTCCTAATAAAAATGTTCATTTCTTAACAATTATTGTTATTTAGTATGGTAACTATTTATGTCAACTAAGTCATTTACTTACAAACATTCCATCATTTCATCATTCATGTTTACAACATATTAGGGAAACAAAAATGATGAATTACGCTTTAAAGTATTTAAGTATTACTTAGTGCTAAGTAAAGTTGGTGGAATTGGAATTAGCAAATATTATGTAACATGATCCTGGTCTTGTGCAACAATGTACATTAATAGTAAGTACATGTGTATTTTCACCTAATAAATGACACATAATTTATAATAAATTAACCCTTTCCCACTTTGTAAATATTGTGAAAGATGGGAAAATTTCTCATTATGAGCAATTTCTCCTTTTGCCAAAATGTTTTCACCTCTATTCAATAAAGCAAATACATGGAAATCTTTCACATTTTTGTCAAAATGTTTTCAAAGTCATCTGCTGTAGATTTGTTGTATTTGGGAAAGGGTTAATATACATTGCAGTAAAAATACATCTTTACTAAGGTCAGAATCAAGTGAATTTAGTTAAGTGAAACTCCTTTTAACAAATCTTAAAAATATGATCACATTTTTTATTATTTCAATTTCTAAAAGTTTGCACCTGCCTTGCCAATTGCCAATTTTACCCAATGCACATTTTTTGTTAAATAGAGGAAGGTCTTTTTTTAATTTGGGAAATTGGGTGGCAAGGTGTAAAGACACGTCATCATAATCTGGGTTTGCTTTTTTCACGATGTTTTTTGAAAAGTACTTAACTGAAGAGGCATCATGTTATCTGTAACCGGGAAATAGTTTATGTCATGATGATTGATTTTTATTACATCTGCCATAATACCCTAAAATAATTGGATTTCTACAGAAAAATTATCGAAGTCAAGTCCCTTGCAAATAAATTAAAAAAAGTGAGAAAACAGTCAACAGAAAAGTCATCCCTATCTGTCAGCCTTCAAAAGCAGGAGACATAAAAAGGTAAGGCTCTCTCATAAAGCCTGTAAAAGCTTGTAAACATACCTTTATAGGTGTACCAATAGACTTGTCTCTAGGCCAAACACAGTCTAATGTAATCTCTGCTTTCTTGTTTAAGCCATCACCCACGGGAGGTTTGTTCACATCATCTGGGTAGACAATCACTTCCTTACGTCGGAAAAACACTGAAATGAAAAATATCATGACATAAGACAACTCTTTTCAACATCATCATTTGCAGGTTATCTATTACATTACCCAGTTAAACTATAACCTGACATACCCAAGCTTTGATGCCTATGCAAGGTGGCAATGGTTAGCCTGAAATAAAATTCCCTGACAGCCTTCTCCTCCCCCATCAATATCACCAAGTTATCAATTCTCCGCTGCAAGTACCTCAATTTGGATCAACTGATCAATTTTGTGGGAAATAAAGAAATTGCTTATGATGAGCTATTTTACATTTGACTACATCTATTCAGATTTTTTCAATCTTTTTTCAAAGGATTATATTTTGAAAGAGACTAAAATAGATTGAGTCATTCAAGATAGCTAGAACTTGACACATCATGTTATCTGGTTAAAAGAAAGTTCTTACCTATTTCATCAAAGTTCATGTTGGCAACATTGGTAATTCCTGGGAAGAAGATACTTCCATAACCTTCTCTTCCAATGGTGAAGTCTTCGACGTAACAATTCCCGCCCTCATCGATGATGTCTCCCAGAGCCTCTAGACTTGGTATTGTGTAATAATCACGGCGAGTCGACACTATACCGGCAGGATGGGGTGGTGGAGGGGTCAACTAGAAAAGAGAACCATAAAGTTCTAACCCTTTCCCACTTGCAGACACATTTTGATGCATCTGCAGCAGACGACATTGTTTTTAACTCTTTTCTAATATAATTTTGTTTTTCAAAGAGGTTTTTCATACTTTTAAACAGAGAACAGCTGCTACATCATATTTTTTTTTTTCAAAGAGGTTTTTCATACTTTTAAAACAGAGAACAGCTGCTGCATGATCCTTGCATTAAGCATAATGATTGAGTCAATTTACTTGTGCAAAAATTAAGACAAAAACCATCGGCATATGCTTTATGTTTTTTATGCTAAATGCATATAGTACAGTACAATATCAAATAATTCAAACTGTGCGAGCACCAACTTTGAAAGTTTCTAAACTTTTTTGTATTACTTTCATCAGTACTTCCATTATTTTTTTTACCTGCAACGGATTGTTCTGTTTTTCTTATTTTATAACGTCCACTTGAAGTCAATTCGCCATTACAAAATAATAAATTTCACTTCAAGCCATATGATTTGTCAATATTGAACCACAAGGCTATTATCAGCCAATGATGTCGCTAGGCTCATGGCATGGCTTTAACATCCATTAAATCTTTATAACTTACTGGTCTCTCATTAAAGACACTTTCATCAATCGTTGAATCATCTCTGGATATAATGCTGATGTTAACTGATTCATCTTGGATGCTTTGGCCTGGTAAAGGCTCTTGATTCTTGTTCCTCTCGTTTAGCATAGCAATGGTGTCATCCATGTTTGATGTCCTGAAATAATTTACAATACCCAAAATTTATAATTCAGTGCATTGATTATTCATTTATAATTTCAGTCTCTTTGGCAGTATCATTTTCAACTCAAGAAAGGATATGAAAGAGTAATTGGTGTGATGCATTACATGCTGCCTCTTCTTCCAGCAATCTAAATATCCCAACAAAGCTTTCTTTTATTGAACAGTTATTTTGAACATTCTGACTTTACCCTTTCCAACATTCAATACATCTGCAGCATACATCTTTACAAGCACATAGGTGAAATACAGACAACCTCCATAAGTGAAATTAGAATTATTGAATTGAGTTGAAAACATTGTGGCAAATGTTTCTAAATGTTGCCTGCTGCATACAACAACAAGAGTGCCAGTGCCGCCACAAAATATAAAGATCAAGATTGGTCCTTTTAATTATTGCTTTTAACATGTATCACAAGACTACCATTGGAATCTCTATCAAAATGGCCGAACCGAAAAATGGTAATTTCATGAAAAAAAATCACAAAACTACCATTATGGTAAAACAATCATTTAATGGAAAAGAAACAACAAACAAAGTATTGGATTGGATTATTGGAGCTTAATGTCCCATTCAACAAATTATTTCAGTCAGGAAGAAAATAGGATATATATAAACAGAGATAGAATCCTATAGAGGCTTCCGATATGAAAGTAGGTCAAATGGCAGTGTCGATATGTATCCTTTTTTCCTTCTGAGCATAACTCTTGCAAAAATCACTCTACCGGATAATCCCTGCTTTATGCACTTCTACCTGTTTGGAAACTTGAGTTGCGTTCTCAAGTGAATATGCTATAGAGACCAAGTTTCGAAAGGCATAACTATTGCAAAAATCACTGAACCGGAAAATCGCCGCTTCATGCACATCTACCCATTATAGTAATGATATTGACCAAGTTTTGAAAAGATTCAGTCAGAAACGTAGGAGGAGTTGCGTTCACAAGCCGCAATATCAATCAGCTACAGAGACTAAGTTACAAGGGACATAAATCTTGCAAAAATCAATGAATCGGAAAATCGCCGCTTCATGCACATCTACCCATTATAGTCATGACATTGACCAAGTTTTGAAAAGATTCGGTCAGAAACATAGGAGATGCGTTCACAAGGCTGCAATATCAATCAGCTACAGAGACTAAGTTATAAGGGACATAAATCTTGCAAATATCAATGAACTGGAAAATCGCCGCTTCATGCACATCAACCCATTATAGTCATGACATTGAACAAGTTTTGAAAAGATTCGGTCAGAAGCATAGGAGGAGTTGCGTTCACAAGGCTGCAATATCAATCAGCTACAGAGACTAAGTTACAAGGGACATAAATCTTGCAAATATCAATAAACCGGAAAATCGCCGCTTCATGCATATCTACACATTATAGTTATGACATTGACCAAGTTTTGAAAAGACACGGTCAGAAACGTAGGAGGAGTTGCGTTCACATGAAATGGACGTACGGACGGACGGACAGACGGAGAAGATGACGCCAATATACCACCGCCTCCGGCGGCGTATAAAAATTAGTAAAAGTGTTGGAAAAGGGATAATCAGAAGTAGATAAGGTGCATTATTTATGTTACTGTATCCTTATTTGACTCTTAGGTACTCTAAAGAATAATGTCAGTGAGACAATTATTTTGAGTACCCACAACAAAGGGATTCAGTCCAGTAATAAGGGAAACATTATGTTGAAAGGATCAGTTTACTCCACTTTATCTAGACCTCTAGATAAAAAATCTCTAATTTACCCTCTGTTTGCAGTTTCATCCATGGTCTGTGATATTCCTTTACTGCGGATGATGTTTTCTGACTCGGGGACAGCTGTAGGTACAGAGTTATCAATACTTCCTCTTGGTAACATCACTGGAGATGCCCTATAAGTGATAACATGGTCATTCTATTGGTGTGATACAGAGAGTCAGCCGAATGGGCTCAAAGAGAGTAAAGGGGGTAAACAGTTATAACTTGTGGATTAGTAAATATTTCTAAGAAAAGTTTTATTATTCAGACTTTTAACTCATATGAGGATATGTCTACTTTTTGATGCATGTCAGTAAGTAAAAGTGTGACAGACAGACGATGCCTCAATGTAACCCTGCCAATGCAGATGAATCTGAACTTGTACATGCTACAAATAAGATTCACTCAATCATTGACATCAGATAACAGTTCAAACAAGAGCTGTGTGCAAGACAGCCTGTTCATCTTTTTTAGTGCTTGTCAATAAAACAAATTGTTTGCAGTAAATGGCAAAACAAAATCCTCAATAGAGTTACCTTATCTTGTCCACAGATGGGGTTCATGATGGTAAACAAGTATTCCAAGTTTAACAGCAACATTCTAAAGGGTTAAGTAAATACTTGGATTTTACTATGATTCAATGTATTTTCTAAGTTAAACAAGAGGGCCATGATGGCCCTGGAATCGCTCACCTGATTTTTTTTTTTACTTTAGCTATATAAGGCCCACCCCCTGGTGGCCATAGTTTCTGACCAATCAACTTGGCTTGAGAGAATCTGATAGAGGGTCACCCTAGGAACATTTCTACAAAATTATTTGAAAATCGGCCTGACACTTTTGGAGGAGAAGATTTTTTAAGTTTTCACTATAGCCATATAATGCAAAATAGCCCTGCCCACTGGCGGCCATGTTTTTTGACCAATCAACATGGCTTGAAGGAATCTGAAAGTGGGTCACTTAAGGAACATTTCTACAAAATTATTTGAAAATCGGCCTGACACTTTCGGAGAAGAAGATTTTTTAAGTTTTCACTATAGCCCCTACATATAAGGCAAAATAGCCCAGTCCCCCTGGTGCCCATGTTTTTCGACCAATCCAAGGAGCATTTCTACAAAATTATTTGAAAATCTGCCAACCAGTTTGGGAGAAGAAGAATTTTGAAGTTTTTTTCATTTCGTTGCCATGGAAACCAGACTTCCACATGGATCCCAAAAAATTGAAGGAAATCTGGTGAGGTCATTGAGAGGATGCTTTCTGTGAAGTTTCATCCCAATTGACCCACTGGTTACTGAGGAGAAGAAGTTGACGGACGACGTACAATAACTCACCTTGAGCAAAGCTCAGGTGAGCTAAAAAAGGGCCATAATTCTGACAAAAACTGTGATAGAGTTATCAACTCTTGTCCGGTGATGGAGGTAATGATGGTTACTAGGTACTGTAAGTGTATATGCTACATGTCTAATGGTTTTGAAAAAAAAGTAGGGTGGTACAAAAAACTTATCTAAAATTCTAAGCCAAAAAGGGCCATAATTCTTACAAAAACCTTGACAGAGTTATGTACTTATGTCTGCTGATGGAGGTAATGATGGCAAAGAAGTACCTTAACCAAGGTGTAACGCCAACGCGGAGGCCGAGCTGAGAAGGATAGCTTGCCTTTTCTATGAAAAGTTGGAACTTATTCAAAAATTATTCTTTTATAAAAATTTGGATTTTAGTAAAATTGTTAATGAAGAGTAATTTTTCCTTTTGCCACAATGTTTCAAACTCAATTTAATAATTACTTTCATACATCTGAACCCTTTCCCGCAGCAGACGACTTTGAAGATATTTAGTAAACAAGAGAGACCCATGAAGGCCCATGCTCTACTGGGATGTTTCTTTGGTCATTTTCAATCAAGAGCATGTATGTATGGTGAAGATCGGATAGTAAATGGAGGCTCTATTGTGTTCACAAGCTGTATTATAGCAATTTTGACAATTTAAGGGCCATAATCCAGTCTTGCATGGGTGGATATGGCTGGTTAGCGAAACGAACCGAGCCCTCAAGGATATCTAACTATTGTATAAGTTTGATTGAGATACAATCAAAACTGAAGACTTTATCGCGTTCACAAGCAATTGTTTACGGGCGTACGGACGACGGACACAACGCCATGGCATAAGCTCTTCTGGCAGGCCAGTAGAGCTAAAAACTATAGAAAATCTCTATAAATCAAGGTTTAATTACTGAAAATAGTTGAAAACATTGTGGCAAACGGAAAAATCACTTGTTTTGATCAATTTTTCCTTTTGCCACAATGTTTTCAAGAGTCGTCTGCTGCACATGGGTCAAAATGCGTCTACACGTGGGAAAGGGTTAAGGAGTAAAGATAACAATTTTATAAAACACAAACTATACCTCCCAAGGATCTGTTCGTCATCTCGTAATGATGACATATTTGGAGTATCTCCACTGAGTGAAGATGCACGACTAGGTGTTCCCGAATCTCGACCAGACTTCTTGATCGTCAACTTCTTAACACTTCGACGTGGCTGGAATGTCTCGTTACCAAAACTGAAATCATCGTCTTCTAGACCTTCAAATATCTGAGCCTACAAACAATACAGAAAATCAGATGTCACAGAATTCAGTTATTTGATATGTTTAATTATATCACTCATAACCCTTTTCTACATATAGATGCTTTCTTATACCTCTGCAGCAGACCAATTTTGAAAACATTGTGGCAAAAGAAGAAATTGCTCAAAACGAGTGATTTCTCTGTTTGCCACAATGTTTTCAAATCTATTTAATAATTAAACCCTTATTTATGGATATTTTTCATGGTTTTGCCAACATGTTGAACAAAGTCATCAACTGCAGATCTGATGTAAGTAGAAAAACAGAACCTACCTCTCTGTCATATACAACTTAACCCTTTCCCACATATCACAAATCTGCAGCAGACGACTTAGAAAACATACCCAAAATTGTTTTGAAACTCCCTTAAAATAAAAGTACAATAATTGAATAGAGTTGAAAACATGGGAACAAAAGGAGATTTTGCTTTTTTTGAGCAATTTCTTCTTTTGTCGCCATGTTTTCAAAAAGCTGTCTGCTGCCGATGCGTCAGAAAGCGTCTATATGAGGAAGAGGGTTAACCATTTCAAAACTGAATTTTTAATATTTACTTGTCCAGCTTTGCATTTGGAAGAGTCCTTTGCCAAATTCAGGAATTTCGAGATGAAGTGGTTGTGGTGATCAGCCAACAATATACAGCCTGGTCAAGCGGCACCGATTACACTGGCCTGTCTGACTCTAATCTATACTGGTGACACATGCTTCACAAAATCGGTACCAGCAGTTGACTTTTGATACATAGGAACAATTTCCCATCTTCCACAATGCTTTTAAAGACCGTAAAAGGGATGGTGAAGTTGATCAGGTAAAGTTGTTTGCTCACAGCATCATAAGCACATCAATAAATCAGCACATGACTTGCAGGAAACAAGAGGGCCATGATGGCCCTTGAATCGCTCACCTGATTTTTTATTTTTTTTTCACTTTAGCTATATAAGCCTCGCCCCCTGGCAGCCATAGTTTCCGACCAATCAACTTGGCTTGAAGGAATCTGATAGAGGGTCACCCTAGGAACATTTCTACAAAATTATTTGAAAATCGACCAGATACTTTTGGAGGAGAAGATTTTTTAAGTTTTCACTATAGCCATATAATGCAAAATAGCCCTGCCTACTGGCGGCCATGTTTTTTGACCAATCAACATGGCTTGAAGGAATCTGAAAGTGGGTCATCCAAGGAACATTTCTACAAAATTATTTGAAAATCGGGCCGACACTTTTGGAGAAGAAGATTTTTTAAGTTTGCACTATAGCCATATAAGGCAAAATAGCCCCGCCCCCCCCTGGCGGCCATGTTTTTCGACCAATCAACATGGCTTGAAGGTATCTGATAGAGGGTCACCCAAGGAACATTTCTACAAAATCATTTGAAAATCAGCCTGACACTTTCGGAGGAGAAGATTTTTTAAGTTTTCACTATACAGGGCTCCAGATAATTTTTTGGCAAGAGGAGTAATTACTCATGAAAATTTTGGGTGATGAGTAACGCCCAAAGTACCATGAGTATTTTAATAAAGCCATCATTAACAAATTGTTTGTTTGCCCTTTACCGACCCTAGATTTTAGAGGTGGGTCGGTAGGTCGGAAAAATATTTTATTTTTTGGGAGGGGAGGATTAATAAACTAATATGAATATTGAATGACATATAAATCGAACACGCTGCCCCGTTTCAGTGACTGACCTAAATCGGTGACCTTGTTGGTTTGCATATGCTCTTCAATTTGAAGAGTTTTATGGTATCAATGTTTTTTGTGGTCTCAAGTGTAAACATATAAATACAGAAATGATTTTTTGGATAGGTCACAGCCCTTTTTATCATGTAGGGGTGTGCTTTAAGTGCAAAAATACAACTTGGGAAACCCAAAATATACACATGACCATTCCAGCCAATCGTTTTTGCGATATGTAAATCAAAACTAATTTTAGACTTACGAAAGCCCAAATGTAATGCGGTAAACGTCATCAATATTGGGGCCGTTGAATAGGAATGCACACAAGACATGTATCGATTGTAAACTTCCGCTAATATTGCAAAGTATACTCCCAGCCACTCGGTAAATCTCGAAAATTAACTGCAATTACCGCGATTTGTCAAAGAAATTCGACGATTACAAATGCGTATTATTTCATTCGCAAAAATATGCTGAAATCCCACCTCGAGTATGCGAGCTTAAATTCGAACCCTGTAAAAATGTATCGCATGGTGCATATATGAGAAATTCTTTCCTGTGTAATAGATTTCCAAATAAGGAGATATTTACTACAGCTTCAAGAAAGCGCGCGAAAAAAAATCACGTGGTGTTATTTCTTCAAGTGGAAAGCGACTCCATTGGATGAAGCTCTCCTTTTAACTGTCTCGCGAGATTACAAATTAGCAAAGCAACAAATACACACTGATCACGTCAAAAGCGCTTTCATTTAATTCATTTTGAAATTACAGGCGCTTCAATGACAAAGATCGATTTGGTTTTCGATTTACGTAAATAAGCTATGTAGAAAACGGGAACCATTACTTTTAGTTCTAAAAATAGACTAGGTTTTTCCGAGAAACTTTGAAAGAAAATATTATTTTTTTGTGATTTAAAAAAGAAGATACTCATGATAACGTTAACGGATGAGTAAATTGCAAAATGTATGCGTATTTGTAACTCATGGAATTTGAAACATGTGCGTATTTGGTGATTTTCCATTCGTAATTTACGCAGATACGCACGTTATCTGGAACTCTGACTATAGCCATATAAGGCAAAATAGCCCCGCCCCTCCTGGCGGCCATGTTTTTCGACCAATCAACACGGCTTGAAGGAATCTGATAGAGGGTCATCCAAGGAACATTTCTACAAAATTATTTGAAAATCTGCCAACCAATTTGGGAGAAGAAGAATTTTGAAGTTTTTTCGGTTTCGTTGCCATGGAAACCAGAATTTTGCATGGATCCCAAAAATTTGAAGGAATTCTGGTGAGGTCATTGAGAGGATGCTTTCTGTGAAGTTTCATCCAAATTGACCCACTGGTTACTGAGGAGAAGAAGTTGACGCACGACGGACGCCGGACAAAAGGCGATCACAATAACTCACCTTGAGCAAAGCTCAGGTGAGCTAAAAAGGTATACTGTGCAAGTTTGTTGCCTAATTAACCCTTTCCCATCTGTAGATGCATTTTGACGCATCTACAGAAGAGGATTTTTTTCAGTAATTATACCTACAGCGATTTTCCTTATTTTTGAGTAGACATTCTTTAAGTTGTCTTCTGCAAATTTGTTGTTTGTGGGAAAGGGTTAATTCTTCTTGTTTTCAGAAATGGGCCATCCTTAGAGAAATCAAACCTTGGCTACCACTCAGTCTGATCAGGGTTTTCCCTATTTGCCATTTTTGCTACAGGCATCTAGAGAAAGGTTATGACTATAAGAAATTGTACTAAACTACAATCTGATTATGATCGCAGTTAACCCCTTCTCACTTACAGACGCATTTTGTCACATCTGAAGTAGATGACTTGATAATATTGTGGCAAAAAAAGAAACTCCTCACAATGAGCCATTTCTCCTTTTGCAGCAATGATTTCAATTCTATTATATGGTAACACATTAATTCATAGAGATTTGCCACAATGCTTTCAACTCTATTACCGTATATACTCAGTTATAAGTCGCACTTTTTTACCTTCAAAATCGAAAGTGAAGTGGGGGGAGCGACTTATAAGAGGATCAAGCAAAAATTCAGAAAAAATTACCCTCCAATTCACCGATCGTCAAAAACTGTGCAGGCCGGTCATTGATAAAAAGGGCGACTTAAATGATGATTTAACAGAATAAATCAAGTTTGATTGAAAGAAACATATCTTATAGAATTGATTTGTTTATAAAAAACAAACACTAGAAAAAATATATAACTTATGAATGTACATTTAAAAAGTCATTTGTTCCAAGTTATTGTTTCGATTTCAGCTCGATTGGAAGCCATTTTGAATTTTGTGAAAATATAAATTGCGGAGCTCAAGTCCAGATGCTTAAATATACAGACCATAATACTGTTACTAGGTCGTATGTCACTTTATATGTGATTGAAAAAATAATGTAATAAACTTTAATTTATATTTCAGGATAAAGTGTTGTTTTTATTTTAAACAAAAAGTCATTGATTTGTAACCCTTATTAACCCTTATTACCATATATTGAGGCTTCCCATCCGAATTTTGAAATGTTAATGCTAACTCAAAATTGCTTGCAATAAGCAATTTCTCCTTTATCCACGATGTTTCTTGCCTTGATGTTTTCAACGTAGCCTTGCGGGAAAGTGATAATTTGTCATTGTGTACACACGTAGCTGTCAAACTATCTTAATTAGAAAGTCCATGTTTGCAGAAGGTGATAAAAAGAAGCCATAATAATGGCCACGACAAGACCCATTTCACCGTGATTTTGGCCTGCATGGGTGATGGTACCAAATTAAACCATTAGAAAGCAAAAAACAAACACAGATCCAATTAAAGAGATAAAAAAGTCGGACCAAAATTGTCATAATTAATCCACAAACAATCCCAAGACTACACACGGGGTGATTTAACACGGTCAATAATTGACGTTAAAGTGTATTAAGTACAAACTGATAAACATGCAATTATCGGCTTTTACCACTGTGATACATCTGCAGTATTTGAGAGTCGTAACAAAGACAATAACTGTAGCTAAAGTGTATTAAATACAAACTGCTAACAATGCAATTATCGGTTTTTACCCACTCTAATACGTACACGTCTGCAGAATTTGACCTCGGGTAATTTTACATGTAACACCTTTAGCTTGATGATAATTTAAACCTGTGTGGTTTACACGCGACAGTTGTGTTAGAATGATTTGACTGTTAGAATTGAGGTCGCTGAACCGTGGATTTTTATTAAAACGGGTGAACAAACTCCATAAACGAAAGCTATATTATCAAACAAAGGGGAAATTAGCAATGTTTTCAAAAGTTTTCAGCTGCCTCAGAAACATCATGGGAAAAGGACGAATTTAATCTGAGTTAGCAGATTATCACTGTATGCAAATTAATTTCAGTTATGCAACGCCGATTTTTCCCTCCATCTACCCTCTACCCCTTCAGTTAACCCTTTCCCGCATCTCAATCTTCTCAATATGAAAAAGAAACAAAAGATAAAACAAAGGGTTAATCAAGACGAGTGTGTTTTCACATAACCTGGGGCCTTTTGTGACCGGACAAAACCGGTTTATGTATTCCCCAGTAAATCTCTTTAGATAAAACAAATTAAAACTAGTTGGACATCATTGTATGTTCAAATAATGTAAACAAAAAGCTGATGCTCGATCTTGATGACTTAAGGTTATATATCTCGCTTCTTATGATAGTAAAATCTATTTAGACTATAAATCAATGCTTACATAAAACTAATTGGACATTATATGAATGTTTTAAACAAAAAATCTGATGCTCGATCATGATGACTTGGGTTATATCTCGCTGCTTGTCATAGGGTTTTGACGTGAAAAAAATCAAAAATCTAACTGCGACTTATAAGAGGGTCAATCATCAAACCCTAGACTTTAGGCCTCGAAGTAGGGGGTGCGACTTATAGACGAGGGCGACTTATAACTGAGTATATACGGTACATGTATACGATTACACTAAAATTATAGAGATTTTCCATATCTTTGCTTATATGTTTTCTAAGCCGTCAGCTGCAGATTTGTTGCCTTTGGTCAGATATCTTGTGGCCCGGTTCAAATGATAATCATGATTATTATACCTCACGTGACTTTGTAATGTTAAATTCTCATATACTCATCATAGGCAATTTCTTACTGTTTCATGCTAACAGTACGTTTTTGACCGGTTAACAGTATACTGTTACATGGCAGGCGCGTGAAAATGTTGGTTATGCACGTGCATGACGTCATTTCAAACAATAACGTCACCTTTTAGATGCGCGTGCCATGTAACAGTATACTGTTAACCGGTATATTCATATACATGTGTGTGTTACATTGTTGTAGATCTACCCATGTTCACCTCCCCTACAAAGGTACAGAATAAATTAAATAAACGTGTAATTTTGTTCGGTATAATAAAATAAATATTGCATGGCTTCCAGTGTGACAGTACATATTGTCAACATTCGGTAAAATACTGTTAACCTCGGCTTCGCCTCGGGTAACAGTATTTTCCTCATGTTGACAATATGTACTGTCACACTGGAAGCCATGCATTATTTATATAGTATGACTTACTTTCCCTCCACTCAG
This sequence comes from Serripes groenlandicus, assembly GCA_031761405.1. Lineage (NCBI taxonomy): Eukaryota > Metazoa > Mollusca > Bivalvia > Cardiida > Cardiidae > Serripes > Serripes groenlandicus. The sequence continues at coordinate 80,569,412 of JASEVX010000006.1, forward strand.
TCGGCCATGCAATGCTTTGGGTCTAATCTTAGCTATTGGTCTTGGGCTCACTTTGTGCTGGTTAGCAAACACTGCCTTCTGTGCTGCAGGATTGGTTGGTTTAAGAACGTCCTCTCGCTTTGTAGTACTTTCTTTCATGTTCATAAAGAGAGGAGAATCTCCATATGGGGAATGTGTGAGGGCCAACAAAGTCTGCTGTAGTAGGGCTGAATTATCACTGGCTGTATTGACCTGCGGGCTGAAAAAGAAAAGTAGTGACTTCAAGTTAGTAACCCTATCCCACATACAACAATTCTGCAGCAGATGACTTTCAAAAGGTATTGACAAAAACATGAAAAATCTCAATAAATGAGTGTTTTATTATTAAATAGAGTTGAAGTAGAGTTGAAAACATTGTGGCTAAAGGAGAAATTGGTTTGAGCAATTTTTTCTTTTGCCACGATGTTTTTAAAAATCATCTCCTGCAGATGTGTCAAAATGCGTCTACGAGTGGGAAGGGGTTAAACCTGAACTGTTTTGAATGGATTTAATTCACAAACTTGATGAAATTTAAAAAAAAATTCATCAATGCAATTTGAATAGAATTTGCATATTGAAAAAAGAAAATTACATGAAAACTAAAGGTTTACTCATTTTCTATAGAAAGAGAGGCTGAATGACATAAATGTTTCAATGGATTTACAAGTTTTAAATTTTAGTGTGATTGATGAAGCAGGTGTTTTTATTAACTTAAGCATGTGAAAACGAAGATCAGATATAATGCATTGACTTGTTCATAATAGGTAATGGGATAAGGTTGGCCCCGTTTAACCCTGTCACAAGTCACATTGTTGTACTGTGGGAGTTGAGTTGGCGTGGTTTGTAAGATTTACTTCCTCATGGTGATTTTGGAGTTGAAGTGAGGTTTGTGGTTGCTGCCACATGGGCTTTGATCTTACAATAATATATAACAGGGTTAGTTCAGCGCACAGTAAAAGGGGTCTACAATAGATTTTTCGACAGTGAACATGACAAATCCACCACATAACCAATTTGTAGGACTAGTAATTGGGAAAACTTGATTTTTAAATGTTTATTTTTGGTTTGATTTTGTCATTTAAGCCTTTTTGCAATAATAGAAAACAACCTACTTTCCAAGTGTGGTGTTTGCTCCTGGATTCAATGTGTTCGTTGTGTTAAAACCACCAAATCCTGCAAGTAAACAAGTCAACAATTTTAATTGAATTATAGAGTGCTATACCCTCACCTGATCTTACATAAAGCTACAAAAGTAAATCATGTTCAAAATATTTCCATCACAACGATTGCTTTACCATTCATATAAATATGGCATAAAATACAGCTATAATGAGAAATTAGAACGAAAGGTGATGACAGATTTGGGGTATTTTACAAATTTGATCTCATTTCATTCTTTTACCATTACTCACATGTAACTAAATATATTTTCTAAAAACAAAAAAAAATCTCTAAAAACAAAAAAATATTCAAGTTATTATTAAAAGTGAAAAATTACATATTTGTAAAACAATATTGATTTGCCTGTAATTAAGAAGTGTTTATCTGAAAAGTTTATTTTGAAGAGTTGGAAATGTGCAAAAATAAGCTTTCATGACAAAATAATATTTCTATTTTGAAAACGCCACATTTTGCAAATATAATCACTCTTACAACTTTTCCTAAATAATTTCAGCATATTTATATTTTCGGACCCACAAGACCCATAAATCGTGAAACAGTGCCTTTAACCCTGTCCCACTTGCAGACGCATTCCAACGCATTTGTAGCAGATGACTTTTGAAAACAATGTGACAAAAGAAGAAATTGCTCAAAACGAGCAATTTCTCCTTTCGCCACAATGTTTTCAATTCTATTTAATAGTAAAACTCTTTGATTTATTGAGATTGTTCATGTTTTTGTCGACAACTTTTGAAAGTCGTCTGCTGCAGAATTGTTATTTGTGGGAAAGGGTTAATATCAAACTAAGAGTAATGCCACTTACCAGTGTTTGTAGTTCCAAGATTACCAAATCCTGCTGGTTTTGTGAGATTGTTGTTGAACAGAGAGGTGGTCCCAGCGTTCAAACCTCCGGCCCCAAAATTGAATGAAGGGGCCGCAGTTGTAGCTAAACCAAATCCCGTCTTGTTCTGTCCAAATGGCTGAGCTATTAAAGAAAGAAATTATTAACTGTAAGTCTTTCTTTTCTTCTCAGTCATTATTTTTCTTTTTCCAAATCTAATCTTATTAAAGAGAAGGACAGCCTTTTTGGATTATTTTTTCTAATTGAGTTTCATAACAATTGAAAACAAGAGGACCATAACGTTTCTATTTTTTTCACAATTAAAAATCATGGCTTTAACCCTTTTCCTCATATAGACGCTTTCTGACGCCTCTGCAGCAGACGGCTTTTTGAAAACATAGTGACAAAAGAAGAAATTGCACAAAACGTGCAATTTCTCCTTTTGCCACAATGTTTTCCACCTTTTGTCATAGCAATATTAGAGATTTTCTATTTTTTGACAAACTATGTTTAAAGTCGTCTGCTGCAGAATTGTCATATCAGGGAAAGGGTTAAATATGTTTTTCTATTTTTAACTATTGCAGTAATCTAGAGCAAAAGGACAGAACAGAAATATCTCTCTTGTTACACATAGAGTATGGTATGGATGACAAAAAAGGGTTTATGAACATGAAAAGTAACTCTTAACCGAACTTACAACAAATCTACAGCAGACGACTTTGAAAACATGTTGGCAAAAATATTGAAACTCTATAAATGAGAACATAAGTATTTAGTAGAGCTGAAAAAATTGTCGGCAAAGGAAACATGGTCCATTATAAGCAATTTTTCCTTTTCACAAAAATTATCTGCTGCAGAATCATCAGAAAGTGTTAATAAATTACACTTACTTCCCCCAAATCCAGTTGGCTGTGCCGGTGTGCTAAATCCAAATCCTGTAGAGGGAGTTGAAAATGGCTTGGCAAACAGGTTGTTAGAAGTTGTATTTGTACCGCCAAAGTTGAAACCCGTTGAAGCTGTTGTCTGAGTTCCAAAAGCAGGCTTGGCAAATAGACCACCAGTCTGTAATTTGTAAAAAAGATAATATAAATAAATGTGAAACTATAGCAACTGTTATTCTATTTTTAATTTTCTGCATTAAAAGTTTCTTGAAACAAGAGATTCACAGAGCTGCGAGGCTTGCAAAGGGGTGGAGACTTAATTGTAAACTTAAAACTCAAACTTAAAACGCAACACTTACACATTTTGGAAACGTGGACGTCAACAGGGTGACAAGATAAGCCCTCCTTTTGACACAGATTCTTTGAGCTAACAAGGATGGCTTTTCTATCAATGTTTATAAAAACAAGCCTTTTAATTTTAATCTTAATGATTACTACACATATAAAACTTAAGTTGAATGATAAAATAATTACAACAATTTTAGGAATTTGTAACCAATGTTTTTTTTATATATATTTAATTAATTTGCTTGTTTGCTTTTTCATTTAATAACAATAATTGATACAGAATTTTTGATACTTGATCCTTTTGTATTGCATATGTATTATAAATATGTATATATGACAATGTACTTATGTGCTTGTCAAAATAAAGATCTACCTATCAATATAAGCTGCCTTCATACAACAAGTTTAGATACATCGTTCAATTCTCAAAATAGTGTTTTTCATAAAGCAATGTAAGAAAAAGCAAACACTTGGTTAGACAAGTTAAAGTTCACTAGTTAAGCGACTACATACAGATTGTGCAGTCCCGAATCCTCCAAACCCAGTGCTGGCTGACTGTCCAAATGTACCGGTACTCGTTCCTGTGTTACCAAACAAGGATGATTGGGTGCTGGGGGTAGCTGTGGTTCCAAATAAGGGCTACAAAAGTGGCAAAAAAAGATTGTCGTAAGGAACACATGCGTTGCCTGCCAAAATGCTAGTAAAAGAAAGTGTGACAGGCAGATGTATGAAACAGGGATCCCTATATTTCTCCCTGCCAAGACACACACAGCATTCATTTTCCGTTGATTTATATTATAACTTAACCCTATAACACATTTACACGCATGTTGATACATCCGTAGCAGACAACATTGTGACGAGGGGGGAAGCTGCTCATTTCAACCAATTTCTCCTTTTGCCACAATGTTTTCAACTTTTTTTCAGTAATTGTACCTTGATTTTCCATTTCTTTCTTGTATCCCGTTAAGTAAGCATTACCCTCTTTAACCCTTTCCCTCATATAGACACTTTCTGACGCCTCTGCAGCAGACAGCTTTTTGAAAACATGTTGACAAAAGAAGAAATTGCTCAAAACGAGCAATTTCTCCTTTTGTCACCATGTTTTCAACTATATTTAATTTTTGTACTTTCATTTAAAGGGAGTTTCCAAATTTTTCCGGGTATGTTTTCAAAGTAATCTGCTGCAGATTTGTTGTAAGTGGGAAAGGGTTAAAACAGTAGATCATTTAGTTGGGTTAAGATTAATCATCAAGTTACTATCAAGTTCATACCTTATTTTGATTTCCAAACAGTCCCGCTGTACCAGTGCTTGTGTTGGTACCAAATCCAAACCCACTCTGTGTAGTTGTTTGTGTGCCAAACAGTGGTTTATTTTGGGTACTACCAAACAGTCCTCCTCCCGTTGTTGGCTGGACTGCTGCAGCCGGCTGGCCAAATAGACCAGTTCCAGCTGAAGTGTTTGTTCCAAAGCCAGCTAGAAATAAAAAATGTTTTCCACTCTATCCAATAATTTAACTTCCATGGTTATGGAGATTTTCTATACATTTGCCTAGATGTTTTTGATATTATCTGTTGGAGATTTGTTGAATGGAGAAAGAGTTAAAAATCAAAAAAGAAACTTTTAAAGAAAAATTAATTTCTGGTCACTTTTGTCAACTTACAGCAATTTTGATATTTTTGCCTTGATGTTTTCAAGTTGTTTGCTGTAGATGAGTTGCATTATTTTTAAAATTCCTTTCATGAAATCAACACTTACTAGCAGTTCCAAATCCTCCAGATGTTCCGAAACCCCCTGCATAACTAGCATTCTGAGTAGCTGGAGTACTGAATCCAAACCCTGTGGTAGAGCCTGGTTGTTTTCCTTTCCTGTTGGCTATATAGTCTTCTACCCGCAATTCCTGAAAACATTTACATATCGACTTTATAGCTGGGATAAGTAGGAGTAAACTGGTATATTCCACTAAACACCTTTCCAATGACCCAACCAAACCCATCATTGTTGATGGTCAAAAAGAACCGCCCCACATACACTAGTTTAAGGGTTTAAATTTAATGTCCATTTTAGAAAATGAAATACACACCTTATATAAGAGCTCTGATGCAGCCACTGGTCAGTAAAGGCTCAAAGCATTGATTGGTCATTTTTTAAAGGTATTTCAGTCATATTTCGGCAGCCAGTTCACCTAACAAGTGTTTCCTGGCTTTCTAGGACCGATTATCTGCACAACCTTCTTCCCAGGTAAATGGCTACCTAATGCTTGGCAAGTCATTGTGACTAGCATCAATCATATTTCCCCAATGGGCTAAATAGTTAATTTGGAAGGTAGCTAATTGTCTGGGAAGATTACTGTGAGGAGTACTGGTGTTAATTCTTTAAGTGAACTGGCTGCAATATAGCAAAAAAAAATCCATTGAAATCGGTATTTAACTCGAATCAATTGACCAAAATAAAGGGTTATGAAGTCAAAAATGGTATTCAGGAAAGGAATATGCCCCTTATATACAACTTTTTAGGTTAACCCTTTCCCATATATGACAAATGTGAAGCTGATGACTTTGAAATAAATGCAAGTACAATTATTGAATAGTTATAAACAATGTGGCAAAAGTAGAAATTGCTCATTATGAGCAATTTCTTCTTTTGCAACAATGTTTTTGAAAGTCATCTGCTGCAGAGGCCTCAGAAAGCGTCTGTATGTGTAAACATTAAGACTTACTTCTAGACTTTTAGTCTCATACTGTTTCATGGCAGTTATACACTGATGCTTAGTCTGGATGTTAGTCGTGACTCCATTCTTCACCATTGTGTCCTGACCTTGTGGGGCGTCATATTTTAACACTGTTCCGCTCGCATTCTGTTGTTGTTGTTGTTGCTGTTGTTGAGGTTGTCCAAATGCTGAAAGGTCAAATATGTAAGTAGATCATTTAAAAAAATATTTATAAATGTATTTGAATTGTGGGAAATAAAACATGAAAATGAAAACTGAATTTAATTTCATACATAGCATAACAGCTGCATAGAAATAGTCATCAACTGCTTACCCTGAAACCAAACATTTAATTGACTTACCAGCAGTGGTACCAGTAGTGCCAAACATTCCACCACCTCCTGCTGCATTATTGCTGGTTCCAAACAAACCCCCTCCTCCAGCAGTCTGCTGGGTACCAAATCCTGTTGTGCCACTGTTACCTAAATAAAACACGAAAAATTACAAAACTATAAAATAATTGCCAGTTATTTTTGGAATATCAAAACGGTGACATTAATAGACTTCTGATTTTAACCCTTTCCCTCATATGACAATTCTGCAGCAGACGACTTTGAACATATTTTGTCAAAAAATAGAAAATCTCTATAATTGAATGGATAACCTATGACAAAAAGTGGAAAACATTGTGGCAAAAGGAGAAATTGCACGTTTTGTGCAATTTCTTCTTTTGTCAGTATGTTTTCAAAAAGCTGTCTGCTGCAGAGGCATCAGAAAGCGTCTATATGAGGGAAATGGTTAAAACATCTCAAGAACACCAAAGAACTAGGACAAATGAAACCGCAATCTTCTGACAATTTTCGTTTTTAACAACCTTTTCTGAAATTGTTAGCAGTAAAGACTCCAAAAGTTGGCTTTAATAGGAAAGGTGTTTGCCCTTACCCACATACAGATGCTTTGATGGTGACTTTACAGCAGACATCTATTCAAAATGTGGTGGCAAAAGGAACAAGAGGCCCATGAGGGCCTATGCTCTACTGGTATGGTTCTTTGCTCATTTTCAATCCAGAGCATGTAAGTATGATGAAGATCGGATAGTAAATGGAGGCTCTTTTGTGTTCACAAGCTGTATTATAGCCATTTTTACAATTTCATGGGCCATAATCCAGTCTTGCCGGATCTGGCTGGTTTTCAAAAGGAACCAAGCTCTCATCAATATTTAACTACTATCTAAGTTTGGTGAAGATCAGATAGTAAATAGAGCCTCTATTGTGTTCACATGCTCAATTATAGCAATTTGAACAATTTCAAGGGCCATAATCCAGTCTGGCTGGTTTTATGGAAGGAACCGAGCTCTCATGGATATCTAACTACTGTATAAGTTTGGTTGAGATACAATCAAAAGTGAAGGCTGTATCGTGTTAACAAGCTCTTTTATAGCAATTTTGACCATTTCAAGGGCCATAATCCAGTCATGCATGGGCGGATCTGGCTGGTTTTCGAAAGGAACCGAGCTCTCATGGATATTTAACTACTGTATAAGTTTAGTTGAGATACAATCAAAAGTGAAGACTGTATCGTGTTAACAAGCTCTTTTATAGCAATTTTGACCATTTCAAGGGCCATAATCCAGTGATGCATGGGCAGATCTGGCTGGTTTTCGAAAGGAACCGAGCTCTCATGGATATCTAACTACTGTATAAGTTTAATTGAGATACAATCAAAAGTGAAGACTGTATCATGTTAACAAGCTCTTTTATAGCAATTTTGACCATTTCAAGGGCCATAATCCAGTCATGCATGGGCGGATCTGGCTGGTTTTCGAAAGGAACCGAGCTCTCATGGATATCTAACTACTGTATAAGTTTGGTTGAGATACAATCAAAAATGAAGACTGTATCGTGTTAACAAGAAATTGTTTACGGACGGACGCACGCACGGACGACGGACAAATCGCCACGACATAAGCCCTTCTGGCCTTTGGCCAGTAGAGCTAAAAATTGCCCATAATGAACAATTAAGCCTTTTGTTTCAATGCTTTTCAACTATATTCAACAATTACACTTTCATTAGTAGATATTTTTTTTATATTTTTGCTTAGATGCTTGCAAAGTTATCTGTTGCAGATCTGTAATATGTGGGTAGAGAGTTAATAACCTAATTAACAAGAGCGCCAAATGTCACAAAATACGCCCTTCCTGTTTTTTTGAGACCAAGTATAGTGGTAATTGGTTGTGCGTCAGCCAAACTTAGAGAGCGACACTGTTAGTACAGTTTTGGCCATTTCAAGGGACATAATTGTGTAGTGACTAAGATAACGTTGTTAGTTATCAAACCTGACCAAGATATTCTGCCCATCAACACATTGTCTAAATTTGGTGATGATCGGATAAAGGCTTCACAAGTTATTTAGCAGACAAGACCAATTTTAGGTAATTTCTATAATTAAAGGGCAATAACTCTCTATCGACTGTAGCAATATGGCTAGTTATCGAACTTGTCCAAGATATTACGCCAATACACATTCTGACCAAATTTGGTGTTGATTGGCCAAAGGCTCGTAAAGTTATTGAGCTGACAAGACCCATTTTAGGTAACTTCTATAACTAAAGAGCAATAACTCTCGATTGACTAAAGCGATATGGCTAGTTATCGAACTTGTCCGAGATATTATGCCAATACACATTTTGACCAAATTTGGTAATGATTGGATAAAGGCTTCTAAAGTTATTGAGCTGACAAGACCAATTTTAGGTAATTTCTATAATTAAAGGATGATAACTCTCAATTGACTAAAGCGATATGGCTAGTTATGGAACTTGTCCGAGATAGTATGCCGATACACATTCTGACTAAATTTGGTGATGATTGAACAAAGGCTTCTAAAGTTATTGAGCTGACAAGACCAATTGTGTGTAATTTCTATAATTAAAGGGTGATAACTCTTGATTGACTAAAGCGATATGGCTAGTTATCGAAATTGTCCGAGATATTATCCCAATACACATTCTGACAAAATTTGGTGATGATTGAACAAAGGCTTCAAAAGTTATTGAGCTGACAACATACTGGACGCCACCCGCCCGCCCGTACGCCGCAGGTAAAACTATAATACGATCCGTATAAAAAGATCTGAAGAATTGTTATGTCTTATAACATTCCGAAGTCTAAATCCACTCAACAAAAAAGATACTCAGTCTCAAGTCTAATTTAATAGTCTCCCTCTCAAAATCATACGTATTAATCACTAACAAATCAAGGAAGGGTTGAACATATTAGATGAAATGACTTCTATCCTTACCAAACCCAAATCCAGCATTCGTGCTTGGGGTTGTACCAAATAATCCTGAACTAGCTGTAGTTTTAGGTCCAAACAGTCCACCACTTGTGCTTGGTGTTGAACCAAATCCTGAAATCAAAAACATGTCAACTGTATTCTCTGTGGTCGCCAACAAGCCTTTTATCAAGACTTTTATTTATTTTCAATAGGCTCTGAGCATTCAACGATATAAATAATTTGAATGATAATTGTAAATTTGAAAAAAAATCAGATGAAAAGAGTAGTCCGTATCACATTCTGACTCTAGAGCTTAAAATTGTGGAAAATGTAGAGATTGCTTAATGTCCAACATGACAGTTACACGTTTTCGTACCTTGTTATAGTATAAAGCAGCTGAAGGGTTTTGAAGCTATTTGCATAACAGAACATACTAAAATTCTAAAATAAAAATTGTTTTTGCCAATATGTTTACTAAGTCGTCTGCTGCAGATTTGTTGCATTTGGAAAGAGTTAACCTTTTCCCACATACAGCAAATCTGCAGAAGACGACTTTGAAAACATGATGGCAAGATTATGTTATATCTTTATAAGGGAAAGTTTAATTATTCAAAGAAATTGAAAACACTGTAGCAAAAGGAGAAATTGCTTGTTTTGAGCTATTTCTCCTTTTGCCGCAATGTTTTCAAAAGTCGCCTGCTGCAGAGGCGTCAGAAAGCTTCTGTATGTGGGAAATGGTTAAAGAGTAGTCCAGACTTTGAAAATCATGCTTACCAAATCCAGCAGATTGTTGACCAAAGGCTGATGACCCTCCGCCAAATAGACTTCCTCCTGTTGTACTGGTATTATTAGTCTGTCCGAACATTCCCCCTCCTGCCTGTGGAGTGGATGTTCCAAATCCTCCAGGTGTACCAAACCCTGTGTTTGTAGCTGAAAGTGATATATAAAGGACAGTCATACTTGCGCTAAATACCATCTTTGTTTAGCAATTCCCTGTCTATAACAACCACTTATAAGTTCCTAATTTCTCATTTTCTGCAAAAATGACAGTGTAATTAAATACCACCTGTGAACAAATACCACATTGATCTTTTCCCATAAGTGGTCTTTAAACACACTGTAAATGAAACAAGGGTTCAGAGCTCCAGAATGTCATTTGCTATAACAATTTTTTTAAAACAGATAGATGACTTTTGATACATTTGCAAACTTTGAAAAACCATGTGTAAATAAAAAAAAAAGAGCACTCTAAATGAGCAATTTCACCTTTTATCCTAGCGGTACATAAAGTTTAAAATTCTATAAAACTTTTAAAGGAATACTTTTTCAGATGCCCAATAGCAGGGTTTTCCCTAAGCTTTGAAACTTAAGGGTCATTGTGACCCCCATGTCATCAAAGTTGAGGGTCATCTTATAAATGTTGGGGGTCCAAATTAGAACTTTATTATCAAGTGATTGATATAAACAAGAGGCCCATGAGGGCCTATGCTCTACTGGTATGGTTCTTTGGTCATTTTCAATCCAGAGCATGTATGTATGGTGAAGATCGGATAGTAAATGGAGGCTCTTTTGTGTTCACAAGCTGTATTATAGCAATTTTTACAATTTCATGGGCCATAATCCAGTCTTGCACGGGCGGATCTAGCTGGTTTTCAAAAGGAACCAAGCTCTCATCAATATTTAACTACTATCTAAGTTTGGTGAAGATCAGATAGTAAATGGAGCCTCTATTGTGTTCACATGCTCAATTATAGCAATTTGGACAATTTCAAGGGCCATAATCCAGTCTTGCATGGGCGGATCTGGCTGGTTTAGGAAAGGAACCGAGCTCTCAAGGATATCTTACTACTGTATAAGTTTGGTTGAGATACAATCAAAAGTGAAGACTATCGTGTTAAAAAGTTCTTTTATAGCAATTTTTACCATTTCAAGGGCCATAATCCAGTCATGTATGGGCAGATCTGGCTGGTTTTCGAAAGGAACCGAGCTCTCATGGATATCTAACTACTGTATAAGTTTGGTTGAGATACAATCAAACGTGAAGACTGTATCGTGTTAACAAGCTCTTTTATAGCAATTTTGACAATTTCAAGGGCCATAATCCAGTCTTGCATGGCCGGATCTGGCTGGTTTTCGAAAGGAACCGAGCTCTCATGAATATCTAACTACTGTATAAGTTTGGTTGAGATACAATTAAAAGTGAAGACTGTATCGTGTTAACAAGCTCTTTTATAGCAATTTTGACCATTTCAAGGGCCATAATCCAGTCATGCATGGGCGGATCTGGCTGGTTTTCGAAAGGAACCGAGCTCTCATGGATATCTAACTACTGTATAAGTTTGGTTGAGATACAATCAAACGTGAAGACTGTATCGTGTTAACAAGCTCTTTTATAGCAATTTTGACCATTTCAAGGGCCATAATCCAGTCATGCATGAGCGGATCTGGCTGGTTTTCGAAAGGAACCGAGCTCTCATGAATATCTAACTACTGTATAAGTTTGGTTGAGATGCAATTAAAAGTGAAGACTGTATCGTGTTAACAAGCTCTTTTATAGCAATTTTGACCATTTCAAGGGCCATAATCCAGTCATGCATGGGCGGATCTGGCTGGTTTTCGAAAGGAACCGTGCTCTCATAGATATCTAACTACTGTATAAGTTTGGTTGAGATACAATCAAAAGTGAAGACTGTATCGTGTTAACAAGAAATTGTTTACGGACGGACGCACGGACGCACGCACGCACGCACGCACGGACGACGGACACATCGCCACGACATAAGCCCTTCTGGCCTTTGGCCAGTAGAGCTAAAAACATTCAAAAACAAGTGTATTGTTCTTTGTTTTTATTATCCCTTTAATATTAATAATGTCAATTTGTGGAAAAAAAATGTGTACATTACCGATAATGTTATCGATAAAGCTTAAACCAGTCATTCAGAGTTAAATATAGTCCAAATAATTTAGACTTTCGGTTTCTCATTTATTGGTCAACCGAAGTCTAAGTCCATAGCATGTTTCAGACAGACTCGATTCACGTTATTAGGCCGTTTATATCCTTGACAGCTATCGCAACGATAAAAAAACATATCTATAATTATTATTATATTAATTTGAGCCTAAAATTTATGCAGCTTACCTCTTTACCACTTTAATCTATCAAAATTCAATTCACAACGACGAAAAATTTGAAATCTGTAACAAATTTGTTTTCAGTTAAATAAATTAGACAAAATCGGTAAAAAGAAATAAACGAAATATCGCCCAAACTTGTTTGAATAAGATATATAATTATTTCGTTAAATATCCATTTTGGTGTACTTTAACAACAATACCCACAATACCCTATTCGGCTAACCTCAGTTCAAATCGACCACATTGTGAGTTATTAAATGTCAGGCCTCTAAGAGGTGGATTAAAAAGAGATTAAAACACATACAAACGTGAGTAAGACCGTTTGTGTTTACTTTATACGATAGATAAATGGTCAAATGTTGTCCCATATGTGTATTTTGGTGTGACAAACATTACGTACGCCAGATTCGACCCTGGAAGCGTCGGAAATTTTTTCGCATGTTTTGGTGCAGGATAAGGACTAAGTTAAATATAGATTTTTGGAAAACCGCGATTATAGAAAAATAGAATGGACTTTATTTACCGACATTGCGTCCATAGGGATGCACAGATGTTATTTTTAGGGGTCATTTGAGTTGAAAATGCGTCAATGACGCAGGATTTGTGCGTCATGGAAAACCCTGCAATAGTTACATTTTTCCATGCATGTTTTCAAAGCTGACAACTTCAACGTTTAAAAATCATAACAGGTAAACAATGAATGAGTTATTCTACACAAACCAGATGGAGTCTCGTAAAAGTTTATTTCCTTCAATGTGGTAATGTAAGACGACTTTTAAAAACATTGTGGAAAAAGCAGAAATTGCTAATAATGAGCAATTTCTCCTTTTGCCACAATAGTTTTAACTCTATTCAATGATTAATGTTTCATTTATAGAGGTTAACCATATTATTAACCAGATGTTTTCAAAATCGTCAGCTGGGGATTTATCATAAATGGGAAAGGATTAAAATAGTATTTCAGTTCATACATCATACTATTTTCTAGGTAAATTATAACCCTTTCTCACATATAGATGCTTTCTGACGCCTCTGCAACAGACGTCTTTTGAAAAAACTGTGACAAAAGGAGAAATTGCTCAAAACCAGCAGTTTCTCCTTTTGCCACAGTGTTTTCAACTTTATTCAATTATAATACTATTATTTATAAAGATTTTTCACATTTTTGCTAATATCTTTTCAAAGTCGTCTGCTGCAGATTTGCTGTATGTGGGAAAGGGTTAAATACCAGTATGATTTATCCTGACACAGACACATCAATCACAATCCCTTCAAGCCATTTACCCTAACATACTGTTAACTCTTTCCCACATACAACAAATCTGCAGCAGACCACTTTGAAATGTTCAAGTCCAAAATATAGAAAATCTCTAAAAGGGATAGTATGATTATTGAGTCAAGTTGAAATTATTGTGAGCAATTGCTCCATTTGCCACTATGATTTCAAAAGTCGTCTGCTGCCGAGGCGTCAGAAAGCATCTGTATGTGGGAAAGGGTTAAGCCATTACTTCAATTCTAAACATTGTGGATTCTCACTCATATGAGCTGTCGAATGATTATCACCAAGGAGCTTGATTGAACATAATATGAGCCAGTGCATGAGAAAAGGTATAAGTTGGCTTTTGTGAACAGTATATATCTAAATCAGCCTGTGCATCTGCAGTCTAATCAAGATATACACTGTTCACAAACACAAGCTTGCTAGAAGATTCTGTAAACTTGTGTAGGTTCAAATAAAACGGAGCAGTTGGACAAGATGATCTTCACTGTTCAGAAATGCCAACTTGTACCTTTTCTCATATTACAATTGATAATGTTTTGTATCAATGTTTTGTAATAAGACCTAAAGTAAACTCTCTTACCTGTTCCAGTTGCAATAAATGGACTGGCAAATGCTGTAGGCTTGTTTGAATTAAACATTTTTTTCTAATCTTGTTGCTGTGCTAATCTGAAATAAATATTGAGTAAATATTGAGTCATTACATGTAGTCAAAATCATAGACAAATGTTATATTTTCATACATTCAAATATTGCAGGTTATACCATTTTTGTAAAGTTCTCTGGGACTTTGCTACAAATCACCCTTTTCAGCTACAAACGTTTTTGTTTTTTTAAATTGTTTCAAGATTGACAAATTTAAATGGCAATGACATTTTGAAATCAATAATGAGGTGAGATCCCAATTTTCAGCAGAGCATGAGCTGGTTCCTAGAAAGTGCTTGCCAACTTCAATTACTTGTAAATAAAGATGAATCAAGCACATCTAAACAGAAAATCCAAAAAGTGTCTACCTAATAATGAATTATGCTACATTTGAAAATGCCATTGTTTCTTTTCAATGTTCGGAGGTGTGTTTCAATTTTCAAAGATGAGGTGTTTATTAGAGGGCAGCTAAAACACTTTTTTTTTTACATAATAACATAACTAGAGGGTCATGGTCCCCGTAGTATAATTATTTGTCCTAAGCAATACTTAAAGGAATACTTTGCTATAAATAGAAGCCAGAACAGACATGACCATATTCAAACTTGAAGACAAATATTCTAAAAAATGTTCACCAAGAACAAGAGGGCCATGATGGCCCTATATCGCTCACCTGATTTAATAGAACTTCAATAGTTTTCAAAGTTTTTACACTTTTTAGGCCAATACTTTTGGACAAGAAGATTTTTAAAGTTTTAACAATGCACATATAAGGAAAACAAGCTCCGCCCCCTGGCGGCCATGTTTTTCAACGGATCAAAAATATTTGAACAATCTTCGTAAAGGGTGCCCCAAGGAACATTTGTGCAAAATAATTTTTAAATCAGGCCAGTACTTTTGGACAAGAAGATTTTTAAAGTTTTAACAATGCACATATAAGGAAAACAAGCTCTGCCTCCTGGCGGCCATGTTTTTTAACGGATCAAAAATATTTGAACAATCTTGGTAAAGGGTGCACCATGGAACATTTGTGCAAAATTATTTTCAAATCGGCCCAGTACTTTTGGACAAGAAGATTTTTCAAAGTTTAAACAATGCACATATAAGGAAAACAGGCTCCGCCCCCTGGCGACCATGTTACGGATTGGAAATATTTGAACAATCTTGGTAAAGAGTGTCCCAAGGAACATTTGTGCAAAATAATTTTCAAATCGGGCCAGTACTTTTGGACAAGAAGATTTTTAAACTTTTAACAATGCACATATAAGAAAAATAAGCTCCGCCCCCTGGCGGCCATGTTTTTTAACGGATCGGAAATATTTGAACAATCTTGGTAAAGGGTGCACCATGGAACATTTGTGCAAAATTATTTTCAAATCGGCCCAGTACTTTTGGACAAGAAGATTTTTCAAAGTTTAAACAATGCACATATAAGGAAAACAGGCTCCGCCCCCTGGCGACCATGTTACGGATTGGAAATATTTGAACAATCTTGGTAAAGAGTGTCCCAAGGAACATTTGTGCAAAATAATTTTCAAATCGGGCCAGTACTTTTGGACAAGAAGATTTTTAAACTTTTAACAATGCACATATAAGAAAAATAAGCTCCGCCCCCTGGCGGCCATGTTTTTTAACGGATCGGAAATATTTGAACAATCTTGGTAGAGGGTACCCCAAGGAACATTTGTGCAAAATAATTTTCAAATCGGGCCAGTACTTTTGGACAAGAAGATTTTTTAAGATTTGGCAATTTTCCCCTTTTCTGATGCCGCAGCAACCAAAGTTCTACTTGGAATTAATTTCTTTGAACAACTTTGAAAGAGGACTACTTAAGGACCATTCCTGTGAAGTTATTTTGAAATCTGTCCATTTGTTTAGTAGGAGAAGTCATTTGTAGGAAATTGTTAACAGACGCTGACGACGACGACGACGACGGACGCCGGACGGTGAGTGATCACAAAAGCTCACCTTGCACTTCGTGCTTAGGTGAGCTAATAAAAAGTCAACAAGAGGGCCAAGATGGCCCAAAATCGATCACCTGAATATATTTAAAGTGTTAACCTTAACGAGCCTATGTAAAACAAGTGATCCCAAGGGTGGGGCCATTTTTGACACCAGGGCTATAATTTAACTAATCTTGGTAGAGGTCCACTAGATGAAGTTAGATTTCAAATATCAACTTTTAGACAAGATTTTTTAAAGTTTTTCCCTATACAAGTATAATATTATGTAGTGTTAACAAGTGACGCGAGATGGGGCCATTTTTTACCCCAGGGCTATAATTTGAACAATCTTGGTAGAGGCCAACTAGATGAAGCTACATACCAAATATCAAAGGCCTGGGCCTTCTCCTTTTAGACAAGAAGATTTTTAAAGTTTTTTCCCTATATGAGTCTATGTAAAACAAGTGACCCCCGGGGAGGAGTCATTTTTGACCCCAGGGCTATAAATTGAACAACCTTGGTAGAGGTCTACTAGACGAAGCTACATACCAAATATCAAAGGCCTTCGCCTTCTTCTTTTCGACAAGAAGATTTTTAAAGTTGTTTCCATATACAAGTCTATGTAAAACAAGTGACCCCTGGGGAGGAGTCATTTTTTAACCCCAGGGCTATTAATTGAACAACCTTGGTAAAGGTTCACTAGATGAAGCTACATACCAAATATCAAAGGCCTTCGCCTTCTACTTTTAGACAAGAAGATTTTTAAAGTTGTTTCCATTATACGAGTCTATGAAAAACAAGTGACCCCCGGATAGGGGTCATTTTTTTTTAACCCATGGCTATAATTTGAGCAACCTTGGTACAGGTCCACTAGATGAAGCTTCTTACCAAATATCAAAGGCCTAGGCCTTCTTCTTTTAGACAAGAATTTTTTTTAAGTTTTTTCCCTATACAAGTATGTAAAACAAGTGACCCCGGGGAAGCGTCATTTTTGACCCCAGGGCTATAATTTGAACAATCTTGTTAAAGGTCCACTTGATAAAGCTACATACCAAATATCGAAGGCCTGGGCCTTTTACTTTTAGATAAGAAGATTTTTAAAGTTTTTTCCCTATACAAGTCTATGTAAAACAAGTGACCCGAGAGGAGGGGTCAATTTTGACCCAAGAGCTATCATTTGAACAATCTTGGTAGAGGTCTACTAGATGCTACATACCAAATATCAAAGGCCTGGGCCTTCTACTTTTAGACAAGATTTTTAAAGATTTTTCCCTATACAAGTCTATGTAAAACAAGTGAACCCCGGGGAGGGGTCATTTTTTGACCCCAGGGCTCTAATTTGAACAATCTTGGTAGAGGTCCACTAGATAAAGCTACATACCAAATATCAAAGGCCTAGCCATTCTACTTTTAGACAAGAAGATTTTTAAGTTTTGGTTAATTTCCCCTTTATTGTTGCCGTGGCAACCAGAATTCTCAATGGAATTTTAATCTTTGAACAATTTTGAAAGAGGGCCACCAATGGAACATTCCTGTGAAGTTTGGTTGAAATTGGTCCTGTGGTTAAGGAGGAGATGATGTTTAAAGCTAAAAGTTAACGACGGACAGAGATTGATCAGAATAGCTAACCTTCCTTGAGCCTGTGGCTCACAGGTGATTTTAAAATGTTCATAATTTATTTCTTAAATTCGACCTTATGAATTCTTTTTTAGTTGGCATGATTCATATTCAAATTTGGCCTAGATATCATCAAAACAATCATTCTTTAAGTTTGAAAGAGATACAATCAAAACTGAAGACTGTATCGCGTTCACAAGCAATTATTTACGGACGCACAGACGACCGAGTTTGTCAGCCTCGTTCTAAACACTGATATGGGAATGCTATTACAAAGGAGTCCCATAACATATACTCGAATGCACAAGCAGTGCTTACAATCAGGGCCAGTTTATAGGAATGCTTATTTACTTTTATTAAATGAAATAAATTTTATTTTATTAATTTAACATGTTTTCATGGGTAAACTTCCAGTGCAATCATTGATTTAGGGAGAACTGGGGAGACTAAAGGAGAAATGATATTTCTTATGTCATTGATAGATTTAGGGAGACTAAAGGAGAAATGATATTTCTTATGTCATTGATATATATGTGTCATAACTGGGACGTTTTGGATACACATATATTTAAACAAAAATGAATGTTTATTTATTTTATTTTAATAACTTTGACAAAGCAAAGGGTCGTTTGGGATAAACATCTATTTAAACAATATTTAGTGTTTATTTATTTGATTTTAATAATGATGACAACCTGTAAAGCTTTGCTGTCAATGTCAACAAAAATTCCAGACTGAATAGGGGGATGAGTGGTCTGCTAATTTCTCCCGCTGTTAATCGCAAAAATGTCATTATCAAGATATGGCAGAGAAGCATTAAGTCGCCTGTCTAATATCTATCAAATCAGCCCTTTCAATGCCCTCAAATTCTGCTTCAGAGTCGAATTTTCGAAAAATCTCGGCAAAAAAATTAATTAACATCCGCTATTTTGGAATCTCGGAAAGTACTTCTTCAAGATAGATTGATGACGTATTTATTATTTCAATTCTGACCAATACAATTCATTATTCGGGGGGGAATCGATTAGGAACGAGGCTACATATTTTCCAAGCAGTTATGCATACAGAACAAGGGCACCGCAAAGCAGATGCATCCCCTCAGTATTAAATTTAAAAATATGGCTTAAAATATGGCCAATGACCTGGATATTAATGTTATGTACCAGAAAACTAATGTTATTTGTCCTTGCCTTTATCAAATTGTTATTAATGTTATGTACCAGAGAACTAAGTGTAATTTGTCCTTGTCTCCGCATTTGGTCTTTGCCAAATGACCCCAACTTTGCCCATTTACAATCAATAGGCTTCTAGACCTTGCCATATACTAACTGTATGGCAAGTTTGGTTAAGATCGGTCGATGGATGTTCAGTGTAGTGGTCACAAGGTTTTTATATGGGAAAATAGTCCAAGTCCAATATTGACCTTGACCCTATGACCTTGAAAATAAATAGGCTTCTAGAACTTGCCATATACTAACTGTATACCAAGTTTGGTTAAGATCGGTCAAAGGATGTTCAGTGTCGAGTGGTCACAAGGTTGTTACGGACGGAAAATCCAATTTTGACCTTGACCCTATGACCTTGAAAATAAATAGTCTTCTAGACCTTGCCATATACTAACTGTATACCAAGTTTGGTTAAGATTGGTCAAAGGATGTTAAGTGAAGAGTGGTCACAATGTTGTTATATGGGAAAATAGTCAAAGTCCAATTTTGACCTTGACCTTGACCCTATGACCTTGAAAATAAATAGGCTTCTAGACCTTGCCATATACTAACTGTAAACCAAGTTTGGTTAAGATCAGTCAAAGGATGTTCAGTGTAGAGTGGTCACAAGGTTGTTATATGGGAAAATAGTCAGTCCAATTTTGACCTTGGAAATACACAAAATCACAAGGTTGTTAAGCACGGACGCACAAACAAACGGACAGCCCCGTTACTATATCCCCTTTCAAACTCTGTTTGACGAGGGGATAATAAAAAAATAACTTCGATTTATAGGTTCCAAAGTGCTAATCTGTATAAATCAACAACAAATATTTTTAAAAGTTAAAGAAAACATCCCAATTTTAGTTACCGAAGTGATAATCGGTATTTCTCGTCAATCAAATATTTTTAAAAGAAAACGTCGGACCTAATTAATTAACTAACGGTATTTGAAAGAAAGACCGTCGTTGGATTAGGCAAACTTTTAATCCAATTAGAGTAATCAAGTTAAACTACCTTTCTTTACATTCCCTACAAACAAAGAGGTCGTAGAGGTGATGTCTGGTACACACGATAAGAACTCGGATAGGCGTGTTATCATGCGCGTGACAATTATCGATTTCTTTTTTTTACACGTTCATCTCTGCACTTTCACCCTTTATACTTTATTTAGGGTTATTCTGAATACATCCATGTGTAAATTTACGGATGTTTTTTGGAATTTCTGGACGTATTATAGACGTCCAGTGCTCAAATTTTGGACGTTTTTTGGATGTATATTACGTCCACATACGCTTAATGAAAGCACCGGCACAAGTATTAAATATTAGTGTTAAAAATATCTTGATAAATCCAAGTCTGACTTTAGTCTATCTGTTCTCCGCTTGTATTCGTAAAAGATTGTCTTTATGAAACTTAATCTTGATTGATGAGTCTTGGACCGGATTATACCGGTATTCATGACCGACTTACGTTTTCTATTCACCTGAAAAATGTGTGTCCTTTTTTCGCCTTTGAAATTGTCTACCAATTTAATAATAGAATTCTATCTTATCTGTCTTGTTAAGTCGAACTTTAACAATCCCTTGACTCAACAGACATCAAAACAATAATCTATAAATTTGTTGCAAGTTGGCAAACATTTGGCTTTCATGTCCAAAAAGTGGCAAAAATGATATTGAAAATACTTTTAATCCAGTGCAGGCCTTGCATGTTTCATTTAACTATTATCAGGTCAATTGATTTCATTTGTATAGCAAGCTTTGATCGAAACTGTAACCTCATTGATTCTTCAAAATACTACATTTTTTGAAATAATGCCAAACTTTTGTGACATGGATCATTTGATTTGAACAATTGACAGCTTATCCAATACAAACCAACGAAATATCAGTCTATGCCAATTGGCACAGATCATGATGTAGTGATGTACAATGAGAAACCAGCTTAACTCATAAGTTATAACTTACAATGCCAAAACAAAGAAATATGAAACCTGCTGACATGTTTCACTCTCAATCTCTGGATGTTGGGTAGATTCGGCCAGGTCTTTTTCCGCCTACTTTTTTTGGTATGCCGATCGAGGAGGTTTAGTTGCTCACACCTCTTAACCCTTTCCCTCATACAACAAATCTGCAGCAAACGACTTTGAACATATTTTGTCAAAAAATAGAAAATCGAAGTAATTGAATGGATAACCTATGACGGCAATTTCAAGGGCCATAATCCAGTCATGCAAGGGCACATCTGGCTGGTTGTCAAAAGGAACCAAGCTCTCATCAATATTTAACTACTATCTAAGTTTGGTGAAGATCAGATAGTAAATGGAGCCTATTTTGTGTTCACAAGCTCTATTATAGCAATTTTGACAATTTCATGGGCCATAATCCAGTCTAACATGGGCGGATCTTGCTGGTTTGCGAAAGGAACTGAGCTCTCATGAATATCTAACTACCGTATATACTCGGTTATAAGACGCATTTTTTTACCTTCAAAATCGAAAGTAAAGTTGGGGGAGCGACTTATAAGCGGGTCAAGCAAAATTTCAGAAAAAAAAATACCCACCGAGCTACCTATCTTCAAAAGCTGTCATTTATATAAAGAGCCGATTTAACAGAATAATTCAAGTTTGATTGAAATAATAATAACATATTGAATTGATTTGTTTAGAAACCGAACAGAAGAAAAAATATAATTATGAATTTACACTCTTTTGTCTTTATTGTTTAGATTTATTCATGATCGGAAGCCATTTTGATTTTTGTGAAAATATAAATTGCGGCGCCGAAGTCGAGATTAAATAATTGTCTAAAATGCTAATCTCTCCTACGGCTATTTAACACGCGACAAACAGTTTTAGGGCTAATGCAAGTCGGTTGTAACTACAGCCTATTCCAGGAGAAATTACAACCGTTTGCATATAACCATCGAGTTGGAGGTACCTCATTGTAAATTGTGTAGACAGTAGTCACTACCACATATTTGTAATTTTAAATGCAGATGTAGCAGACAGTGTTGGAAAACGTTGTGAGAAAAAGAGATACTGCTTTTTATCAGCGATGCATCCTTTCCTTACATTTTTCTATCTAGTTTCAAAGCTGTTAAACAAAGGAAAAATAAATACCATGCCCTTTTAAATCCTTTTCAATTCAAAGTTAATTTGTCCAATTTAAAGAAAATGTAGTAATTTCTCCTCGGAGCGCTATCAAAAGAAGTCTGCTGCAGATGTGTATAAATGCATGTTAAAATTGGTAAGAGTGAAATCTTTATTTCCGCAAACCATTTCCCCCCCCCCCCCCCCCCGACAAATGAGCTACGTCATAAAAAAGAGTATGTGCAGTTTATTCACAAGTATTACCAAGCTAATAGGATCGTAAATTTAACATTAATTTATATATATGGGTGTTTTTCATTTGTGGCGGCTGAATCAGCTGGTAAATTAGTGACGTCATTTATTGAGCCCTGTGTTTTTCACGCGACAAATATTTATAGGGTTAATGCAAATCTGTTGTAACTACAGCATGTTCCTGCAGAAATTACAACCGTTTGCATATAACCATAGAGTCCAGCCTTCTTTCCACAGACCTTTAAAACCCTTGTCTTCACCTATCTGTGAATTACACACACTTTTGATAAACTTCGTCAATGCAATAACTTTTGACGCATTTGCAGCAGACAGCTTTTGAAAATATTGTCCTATTTAAATCATGCATCATACGCATAATTGTATTAATGCTATCAAACTCCTGTGTTTGTTTGACTTTTAACTCATTACTTTTTGAAAACATTGAAAGGATTAATTTTCATGTGTGAAATCGGACAAATGGGGCTTAAGGGTTGAATGCATGGTAAGAGACACCGACATCAACAAAACCCTTTGTTCATGTTTCGCGCTTTTATTTTTATATATTGAAACAAATATTAAGAAATTTGGACTAGTTAGTTTGGCTTATTTGGATTTATAAAATCAGGTTTGTGCATTATTATCTTCATGTATCATTATCCAGTTTTAGATCGAGAATCATGTTTTATTGAAGTATTTATCGTATTTGTTTGACATGAATCTTTTTCAAAATTTTATTTTTTCGGGGGGAGGGGGGTTGAAAAAACTCAGAAATCTGACTGCGTCTTATTAGAGAGAACAGCATAAAATCCTAGATTTTAGACCTCAAAGTAGGGGGTGCGTCTTATAGTCGAGGGCGACTTATAACTGAGTATATACGGTACTGTATAAGTTTGATTGAGATACAATCAAAACTGAAGACTGTATCGCGTTCACAAGCAATTGTTTACAGACGACGGACACCACACCACGGCATAATTTTTAGGTTTCATAACAACGTATCACATTAACGTCCAAAGATATGGGTACAATAACTTCAGAATGAGATTTAAACCACAAGAAGACAAACAATTAGCATATCATCTTTCAAATATTGGTAATTTGCATGAAAAGTTTGTTTTTTTCATGTGCTGAAATAGCAAAACAAGAGGGCCATGATGGCCCTGGATCGCTCACCTGGTTTTTTCTCTTCACTTTAGCTATATAAGCCCCGCCCCCCTGGCGTCCATAGTTTCCGACCAATCAACTTGGCTTGAAGTTATCTGATAGAGGGTCACCCTACGAACATTTCCACAAAATTATTTGAAAATCAGCCTGACACTTTCGGAGGATAAGATTTTTTATGTTTTCACTATAGCCATATATGATATAAGGCAAAATAGCCCCACCCCCCTTGCGGCCATGTTTTTCAACCAATTAACATGGCTTGAAGGAATCTGATAGAGGGTCATCCAAGGAAAATATTCGCCGCATTTGGCGAACGACAGTGCGGGCCCTGCTCCATTCATCGCCATTTAAAAAGGGAACATAATATACGCCCAGAAATAAATCAAAAGAGCTTCTGAATGTAAAGCATTGAATGCTTATTGTTAGTACATAACTCCGTAAATTAACACCTAAATGCTCTCAGTAATGCACCAGTCAATTGTTACCACGGCCCCCCCATGTCCGGGGCTATACCAGGGATAGCGGGGGAAATGGGCCGTGTTTTTACCTTCCAGGTGGCCCCGCAGTGCCAAGTGAATGCGGTGGTTTTGTTTTTGCGCCGAAAATAGCGGGGAAAGGGCCGTGGCTGCCACATGGTTTTGCATGACGTACAAATCCTGCGTCATTGACGCATTTCAACTCAAATGACCCCCAAAAATAACATCTGTGCGTCCCTATGGACGCAATGTCGGTAAATCAAAGTCCATTCTATTTTTCTATAATCTCGGTTTTCCAAAAATCTATATTTAACTTAGTCCTTATCCTTCACCAAAACATGCGGAAAAAAAATTCCGAAGCTTCCAGGGTCGAATCTGGCGTACGTAATGTTTGTCACACCAAAATTCACATATGGGACAACATTTGACCATTTATCTATCGTATAAAGTTAACACAAACGGTCTTTCTCACGTTTTTATGTGTTTTAATCTCTTTTTAATCCACCTCTTAGATTCCTGACGTTTAATAACTCACAATGTGGTCGATTTGAACTGAGGATAACCGAATACGGTATTGTGGGTATTGTTGTTAAAGTACACCAAAATGGATATTTAACGAAAAGTTATATATCTTATTCAAACAAGTTTGGGCGATATTACGTTAATTTTTTTTTAACGATTTCTTTAAGTTTAATTAACCGGTTCAAATTTTTCCCCGTTGTGAATTGAATTTTGATAGATAAAAGTGGTAGAGGTAAGGCAAGCTGCATAAATTTTAGGCTCAAATTAATATAATAATAAGTATAGATATGTTTTTTTCTATCATTGCGACAGCTGTCAACGATATAAACGGCATAATAACGTGTGATAGTCTGTCTGAAACATGCTATGGATTTAGACTTCGGTTGACCAATAAAGGAGAAACCGAAAGTCTAAATTACTTGGACTATATTTAACTCTGAATGACTGGTTTAATACGCTTACGAGATATTTATAAACGATGGCGCTTCATCCTGATTTTCTCCCAATCCTAGGATGTCCCCGGGATGCGTGGGGGCATTTGGCGGGGATTTTACCAGCAGTTTGTCCCCGCAGGGCAGGGATTTTACCTGGGATTTGCTGGACCGAAAGTCAAAGTCCCCGCTATTACCCGGACCTGGGGGGGCCGTGGTTACAATTGACTGGTGCATAAAATATTCACTGATCTCCCTTCATCGCCATTGTTTTGGGAGTTAAGATTCATAATAGCATTTTTTACAATTTCATTACTACCGATTAGATACTGTCCCAGTGGTTAACTCCTAATACAATATCAAGATAATATAATGAAGTCTAAACTTCGAAAAAAAAATACGAAAAATAAGACAAGGCCAATAACGACAGGGCCGTATTGATAAATGGTTCAAATCTGCCCAGATTCAATCTCTGATGTGGGTTAAGGCTCAAACTCCATTGAATGTACATGATTGAATTTACTTTAAGAAAAAAAAATCTTGTCAGCATTTTAAGATTGAAAACAAGTGATGGTGCAAATCTGTTCATATCCGGTAATATGTGGTATCCGTATAACATGCCTTATAAATATTAACCGGATCAGCAGAATTTCGTCGAGATCGATTATATTTGTTATGACGATTGTAAAACGACCAGGATGTAGATCAAACAGTAAGTAAAGGAATACACAAATACGGCTTCTAACTACATAAATAAATCCAGCGATGCTCAATAGCGAAATCCGACATTTTGTGTCCTTTCACAAAACGGAATTTTACTCTTGGCGCGAAAAAAGATGTTTATTTCACAAACTCACCGTCTAATACAATATCACTGACTGTAAATAGTGAACAAAGATAAAAGCTCGTCATCTGCTTTTATCCTACCATAGTTTTTGTTTATTACATTTGTAGGAAAACCAAGTATAGTATCTGTTATCAAGAGTGAACTGCCTTTGACTCGTTTGAAATGAACGTGGGATTCTTTGAATTCTAAATTTAGACATTTTTTTGTCACGTGGTGTGCCCGACTTTTTGTGATTCCTTTTGGAAGAAATATAAAAATATAACATTGTCAACGAATGTATTGTAATATTCAAATAGTATAAGTTTTGAAACAATCAATGCTCATGTTTCATATAATTCAAACTGAAAATCTGTATGCATATCGATAGAAATACGGGGCAATAAGCAACATTTATCATAAACATGTTATAAATAGCATTTAGATGGAATTCCTCGTTCTATTTTTAGATATTTATATGCGTAGTGACTTTCTTTTGCGTTTGTTTATTGTTAGGTGCTTTACGCAGTTTTCAACTCTTTCACGACGGGTTTTCAACATAGTTGAAGATCGCTGATTCTTAAAATAGAAAAACGGTTGACACTGAACATCTTATTCTTAATACGGTTGACATTTTGTAACCAACGTTGGTATATTATATATATATACGGAAATGTAAAGTGACTATATAATAATAGATTGCTGGTATATAGAAAGAGTTTATGGAGACCTTTCATGGGATTGCGTTTGGGGCAACTAGAGTCAAGGTCAATGTCGCTGTTACTAAAAGCGAAAGACGGTTGAAACTGATTATTAGATGCATTTCTATAGAAATTCATAAAAGAAATAAAAAATAAGTAAAAGAACAATTGTATGGAAGCGTCCTAGTGCCACAGTCTGTATATTTTTGAGAGATCCTAATTATGAGATTCTAAGTCATAATTAGGAGATACTATCTCCTTCTTAGGAGATACTTTTTTCTTATTATGAGATACTTAGTCCTAATTAGGAGATAATATCTCCTAATTAGGAGATACTAACTCCTTATTAGGAGATACTAACTCCTTATTGGAGATATGAAGTCATACTTATGAGATAATATCCCCTAATTAGGAGATACTAAGTCTTAATTAGGAGATACTATGTCATAATTAGGAGATACTAAGTCATAATAAGAAGATACTATGTCATAATTAGGAGATACTTTATGCAACGCATGCTGCCGATACCTGTTGAGCAAAGGTCAGTTAATCTCCTAATTAGGACTTAGTATCTCCTAATTATGACATAGTATCTCCTAATTAGGAGAAAGTATCTACTAATTAGGAGATAGTATCTCCTAATTATGACTTAGTATCTCATAATTAGGATCACTCAAAAATATTACAGACTGTGGCACTAGGACGCTTCCATAGGAACTACTTCTATAAGAGTACAAGAGAAAGTTGATGCAAGGCATCAGTGTCGCCGGAAAAGACTGCATTGATTTATTTATGTATTCTTGACTTTCCTTAGTCTATTCAATCATTAGGAACGCAGTAATGAAAACATTTGCTTATAAATGTTATATACATACCTATACATTAGGGTATCTATAAAAAATTAACGAAATGTGTACACATTTATCTGGCTTAAATTTAATTTTGCTGTTGTTACTTATTTAAATAATAGTATTCATTCATTTAATTTCAATGTTTGTCAATCTTATTCGAATCACAAGGTAAATATCCTGGTATTGCTTTAAAGGGAGGTAATTTGAAGAAAACAAAAGTCTTCAAAAGGAGAAATATATCAGCATTACCGTCTACAGTTTAAATTGTTCTATTGTTTGTGGATTTAAAAATGTTCTTTTTTTCTTATTTCTACATGTACAACGAAATATTGCGGCTTCTCTTTGACGCTTTGCGTCAAACATTCGTCTTGTACTTGTCTAAAATAAAATAATATCACTCGCTTTTTCATATCGAAATGCGCATGCGCGAAAATCGATGTTAAAGGTCACGAAACTACACAACAGAATAGGGTCTATATTTAGCTTAGAAACAGTTCCTACTTTAGATATTCATGGATTAACATTATTAAATGAATTCTACACAAATCAAGACATCTCTTTGAACATGAAAACAACATTTAGTAAGTTAAAATTGCTATTAAAAGGAGAATCCGAAATTGACCTCAATGATGACACATAAGAGTCTGCATTAGGGGGTGTTGGTTCACGTCTTGAAGGGACCACTTTTGTCTTCGTAAATAAGACAAAAAACTTAAATGCGAGTGAAATAAAAAAAACTGCAAACATTAAAAAATCGGAATATTTATTTAATTTTAGATGTGTCATTTATTAGTGTTCGTAAACAACCACAATTGTAATATGTTCAAATCATCTAGATTTGTTTCTTTCTAATAATAAGCCGCCCTCCCATGTGATTTCCGAAAAGCTATTAAAAATAGAAGTCGCGGGCTTCTGCCCGGCGACTAATAACTATGTGTTAACCCGTATTGTTATTTGTTTGGGCTAACACTGAAACTGCCTCGGTGATAGTGGTAGAGCCTTTGTTTTCGGAAGTGCAGTTTTCTCAAAACCGTGTGCAAAAGATGACTTTGAAAACTTATATCTAAAAATGAAAACGTAGTTATTGAATAAAGTTGAAAATATTGTGGCAAAAGTAGTAATTGCTCAAAACGCTGTAGATGCGCCAAACTGTGTCTGCAGGTGGGAAAAGAGTTTAACTCTGCAGCACGTGAATAATGAAGTCACCCCTTTCCATTTAAAATCGGAATCGTTAATTATCAATGTTGACAGTAACTTTAAAGGTTTTCTTAGAACATTCTTATCTATAGTATGTTGTGTGGAGTACTGGTCTGAGAAAACCAGGAAAAACATGAGTAGGTGAACTGGCCGCCGTGATAGGACTGAAAAATTGGTGGCAGAGGTGGGATTTTGGAGTGACATCATCATTATTCCTGTGGTTCCTAGTGATGTTATATAGATCCCACTCTGATGTTCTGCAGTTGTGCAGTTGTCGGCTTTTATAGCAACATTGGTAGAGTGGTTGGATTGTTCACAGAGTTTAGCAATGTACAACGTGATAAGTGCCTGGATGGGTGACCCGCGATGGCTTACCTCCGTTCCGATAATGATTTACAAACCTCAAATGAAAGAGGAAAATTTATAGACCAATTTGTCAAATACATGGGATGAAATAGATACACATTAATAGTGTACTCGCCTTCTCTGTCACAATGACCTTTTTATTGCGCCAGTGCATATATTGGTTGTGAAAAAACTCTCACTGGTGCAATGGGCTTGCGCATGCGCCGTACATTACCGTCAGCTCTCGGATATTTCCGTAGCATTTCGTCACTGGACTGGTTCTCGTTCGATTTTTCAATATAATATTAAGATTAGTGAACCAGCCTATTTTTATGCGAGTAGCATTTTTATAATTAAAATGTGAATTAAAACCATAGCTTTTTAATAACACCCACCGCTGCCACCAACGTCGCTACGAGGCCTGCTTCCTCAGCAAGTCTGTACAAGTGATATTTATACAAAAACCTATACCCCATTCCCGTTAAATTAGGAAAATAGGAATATTTTCCTAAATGCGAAGTTATTGTGATATTTTTTGCGTTTTTAATAATATATAAAGGGGAAAAGAAGGACGCGCATGCGCAGACAAAGGTTTACAATAATTTTGGGAGATCGAGGTCAACACGTAGGGAAAATATATTTTTGTTTTCGTTTTACGTATTTAACTAAATAACTATTGTTAACATATTTATATCATATATTTAAAAGCGGGTTTCGTGTTTTTCGAATCATACAGTATTTCTTAAGCCATAAAATGCTGATTCCCGCGCCAACTCTTGTATTTCATATATCCACTGTTTGTTGTAGAGCATTGTTTGTGGTAAAACAAAGTAAAAAAACCGTTAGCAGACAGTGTAGTGTCAAAATATTGTTACGCGCTAGCGATTATACTCGAACTTAGACTCCAAAGTTGCAATGACTCTTGTTTAAGAGGAGGGTAAATGGACTCCGGATCAGTATCAAAATGAAATGACAATGGACTCAGCTATATACAATAATAATGATTCTTTATTCTTCACATAAGGTTTCAAGTATTAATTATGATAGTTGTACTTTAAAAGCCAGTAATGTTCATACCTCTCAAATCAAGCCAAAGATGATACAATATGCAGTGTAGATTCAGTGATATTCAGTGTAGATTCAGTGTGGAAACCATCATATGGAGACCACGAACGCTCTAAGATCAGCGTTTATATACGGGCAGTAGCCCACAGAATTAGTGTGCTTCCGCACTCCAATTCTGTGGTCCACCTGCCCACAATCACGCCCACGTCAACAATCTGTGGGCAACTAAATAATAGTAATTACTGCATACAAACATGGAAATTGGTGGATGACCTGGCTTCTAAATTACGTTATTAAACAATTCACAACAGAAACATACCAAAATACAGCCTAAATGGAATATATAAATAAGACTTACTTTTGACAGCTCTTTGTTTACATGGGAGAGAGAAGACAACAGATGACCAATCACGTTCACTTATTCTAAGGTTGCTTAGCAACTCTCCCACAATGCATTGCAATCAACTTCCCCAAAATGGCCGTCTCAGAAGTAAAGTTTACACATGACAAGAAGTTATTTAAACACAAATGTAGAATCAAAACTAATGATTAGAATAGCAGGAGTGCAGGAATCAATCAGATAACAACTTTACTTACTAGGTATGTACTTATTTTTACCTGACACAAAGGAACAGTGGAATAATCAGGGTTGAAAGGTAGAAAGTTTATCTCCCGTAACCGATTCACTACAATATTTTAATAATGATAATTGATATACCAAAGTTCTGTTACAAAGCTAATTTGCTTTCTGTTGCCATGAGCATGTGTGATGTTTAGCTACGTTTGAAGAACGATGTCAAATAAATAAATGATAATAATAATAAATATATATATATCATATAAAAATACATTTCTTAAACACGAAGTACATTATGTATTTCAATGGGTAATACATCTTTGTATCTAGGCATTGACATTATAAGTCCGATTGATGTAATTGTAACTTATGTAATCGGTTTCGATTTACACGGTCTCAGATCAGGAGCTTCACTGTTGGTTATGTGAACTATTCGGATGTCGCTCATGGATATACCAACACTTCGGATAGTGAATCGGTTCCGGTTACCGTGTGCTGTTAAAAGTAAAGCATAGTTGGCGTGGGATAATAACCGACACGGTCCTTATGATCTGCAACACGTACCGGAATAACGTCACTGATTTCTTCAAGTACGTATGTCACGTTACTTTTCCCGAAGTCAATTATTGGAACTGACCAGTGATGCCAAAATTTACAGAAATAATGAAACTACAGAACGTTAGTTTAGTTAACCTGTAGGAAGTGTAAGCACATCCCCGATTGAAGTAGTTATAGCTGCTTGACGCTGATTTTTGTTGTATAAATTAGTAGAATGTAAGTTAACAACTGCCACACTTTGGATTTTATAGTACATGTACTTACATTTTGGGACTATTTCTGAGCAGCATAACAAATACCAAATACCGATAAACATACCATGTATTTTGTTTAAGCCTTTCCCACTTGCAGACGTAATTCGACGCATCTGCAGCAGTCGACTTATGAAAACATTGTGGAAAAAGGAAACAATTGCTCATAATGAGCAATTTCTCCATTTGCTACAAAGTTTTAAACTCGATTCGATGCTTATAAATCCATTTCGGGAGATTGTCTGAATTTTGTCTATGTGTTTTCAAAGTCGTCTGCTGCAAATTTGTTGTAGGTGGGAAAGGGTTAATATATCATGAACGACGTGCCCGATTGAAATAAAGTTTTACGACTCTGTGATCTGGTTGTAAAGAGGTTTCTTTCCAAACGAATGTGAGTCATACGAGATTCTTTGGATGATATGGTAGCCTATATAAACTATGTGCATATTCCTCTATAAGTCGATTACCATACATAAACCCAATTAACTACATTTGTGATTTAATTTAATTGAAATCGTCTTAAGGAGGTCTACGACTCTTGCCAAGCTGTTCCGATTGTTTATCTTGGTATCCTTTGGATAACTCGGATGCAGCAAATATATGTAACATCATTCGTAACCTGTCAAGAATTAGTCCGTAAAAATAACGCTGTAATGCTTGGTATATCTACAGAGTGTTCGTCTATTTCTGAATAACACACGAAATCTGATATACGAGCTGGTAAAGGCAAACAACTTAGTAAGGGTAATATCGATGTGGAAATGTCTCTATGGCGACGAACACGTGACCTGATCACCTGACGACAGCAGTCTTGTAACGTTCTAATGTTGTCTTTCCTCGGCCTACACCGATACCTTTGGTTGTGGTCTAAAAACTGAATCAAATGTTTGAAAAAATCGCTTTCACTATCACATCGTCTTTTTAAATTATTAATTTCGAATTCGACGTCACACCTTTCATCCCAGATGGCTCCATGTTTAAGTAACACAATGGCTGCGGGTATATTGACAGCTCTCAAACTGAGACTGAGCGCTGTCATCTGCTGTATTCCAGATTCCCGTTCAAGCTCAACACCGTTTGCACACAATGAATTAATTATGGTCACACTTTCTTCAAAAATCGTTTGTAAATTTAATATAAGTAGAAAACGGTGTTCGCCTTGAGCGACTCTTATTTCACGATCATATCTGGCAATGTCGCCTGGTCGCAGTGCATGAACAACTGCTGTAGTATTGTGACTCGAAAACCTGCAATTGTAATTTGACAACACATTGCTATTTATACGCTGCTTTATCAGATATTGCACAACCCGAGGGCAACCAAACCAACATGCTCTAATCAACACATCTTCTTTCAGAGATTCTTTGTTCTTTGTCTCGCGACATGTCAATACGTCTAATAAAAATATACAGACATCTTCATGTTTGTTCTCAACTGCCAATATTAACGGCACTGTCAAAAAGCTCTTTTTTCTCGGATTGATGTTTGCCCCTGAAAGTTAAAGAAGAAAAAAAGTTGCACACACAAGATTCGTTAAAGTAGCTTTCTTCTTATATTTAACAGCTCTTTTTAAAAATCCTAACTAATTATTGGAAACTAGCGTACACTGAAATAAGCGATATTCGATATGTACAACAGTATAGCTCGTGGGTTGAAATGCTATTCTGTGTTTTCCGTGTTTTACTGATAGATTAAATAAAACCAGATCAAACTTTATTAAATTGCATACCGGATTTATGACCGCACGTGTATTATACAGCTACAATGTAACAATATTCAGTCTTTGTAGCATGAATTCAATATCATAGATAGTATAGTAGCAACTTGACTTAATCCAAACATGTCAACGGTATTTTAAGCCATTGCTTGATATTATTAAATGCATGGAATTATATATTTCATAAACCTCTCGTAGTCTGCAATTGAGATTTCACGGTCTTATCTTTGAAAGTGCCATCTTTGCAGGAATCAACCGTGGACTAGTGGTTAGAGTCGGGGATCTGGCTTCCAGGGTTCGATCCCCAGTCGCGGCACTGTGGTCATGGTGGAGTGCCCTTAAGACAAGGCACATTTCCTAGCCTAGTACTGGCTTATTTTTCCAGGGATCATGAATATTTGAACTGTCGCCATGATATAACTGAAATAATATTGCAAACGGTGTAAAACCCCAAACAAAACAAACAAAACTCATCTTCGCAAGTCCATTATATTCCCCTTATTACAAGGCTAGCGAAGGCAAGACAATGAATGAGAAAAATGTACATGAAACAACACTTGGTCACGATTGCAAGACCAACGTAATGGCAGAGCACCAATCATTTAATCATTCTCAGTTTCATTGAAAGATGTATTGAACGGATCTATAACAATACTGACCAGACTGTACAAGCAGGCGAACTATTTCCTTATATCCATGGCGACACGCAGCATGTAGAGGATCTTCCGTGTGAGCCGCAGACGACAACTTTGGTCCGTATTTCAACAGAAGGGATAGAACATCAATGTCACCGATCTCAGCAGCATAATACAAGGGCGACTGACTGTTGGATAAAAAGGGAAGTTCGTATATGAATGCAGTTATGTCAAACCATAAACAAATCGGTTTTATGCTTCTGACATGTCCTAAAATAGTTGCAAACTAATGCATTTAGCCTTTTTAGCTCGTCTGTTTTTCGAAGAAAAAAAGTCGGGCTATTGTGATACCGCTTTAACCTTACATCAGAACTCCAAAACAGTAACACCTATTCTAATGAAACTTGGTACACATATTCCTGGAAACAATACGCATGTATATACTAAGCCAATTAACTCTAGCTTTAACAATTATTAAGTTAGGCCACTTTTTGGACTTAGAACATTATACAAAAAGTTTAACCTTGCCCATAACTCAAAAACCGTTCAAAATATTCAAATACAATTTGGTACACATGTTTATAGGAACAAAACGTATGTCTATACCAAGTCACATACCTCTGGCTTTAAAAATTATTCAGTTATACCCATTGACTACTGCCTTTTTGATGACTTAGAAACAACAGAAGAGCGTTAGCGTTGCGCGCCGCCGCGCTCTTGATTAACTAAAACATTCTAATCTCAGACTGAGAGAAGTATCAAACTTGTCTGTAGTAGTGAAATGGATACATGAATAGTTTATATTGAGTTATGTACATATTGTACTAGTGATATGGAAAAGGATCTTGTCGTGGGCGTAAAACAAGTAGAGCTACACTAACAGTGTTGGGTCACGTGTTACATGTGATGCAAAATCCGTATATGCTGAACCTACACTGTTTAAAATGCAAACTTATCACGTTGACGGGCTCATGTTAACTTAACCCTTTCCATCATATAGACGTTTTGTTGTTAAAAACATAGTGACAAAAGAAGAAATTGCTCAAAACGAGCAATTACTCCTTTTGCGACAATGTTTTCCACCTTTAGTCCTTTAATTATAGAGATTTTCTATGTGTTGATTAAATATGTTCAAAGTCGTCTACTGCAGATTTGTTGTATGTGGAAAGTGTTAATAAGTTTGGAATGGTCGTTTTGATACGTATATACACCACTTTGTATATACATCTAGATACACAAAACAAACATCTTACTGATTGGAATCGGTCAGCGTTACATCTGCTCCATCATGAAGCAACACTTCGACGAGGTCTTTCTTCTTCAACTTTATCGCCACGATTAACGGAGAGACTTCTGTATAACTATGGAAAAAATAACGTTTGTTATAACTATATTAAGTAACAAACTGGCAATTAGAATAGTATGTTGAGTTTAAATATTATTAACAATGACTTGGTAAAACATGGTAGCGGAAATATGACAACGTCAAGGACGTGAACATGCCGGCGGTGGCTTCTTTATTGCACGGTCGGTTGCAGTCAAGTCAAATATGTACGAAGAAAAAACTAATTATGAACAGACAGTGTGAGTAAATTAAACGAGGTTGGGTGAAAAGCAGTATGTTTTAGAATCCTTGCGCAGTAATACCATTTTTAGCTCGACTTTTCGAAGAAAAGGCTAGCTATACTACTCGCCCCGGCGTCGGCGTTGGTGTCACACCTTGGTTAAGGTTTTTGTACCAATTCACTCTTTTGTCAAAACCATTACAGATATTGCTTTGAAACTTACAACACTTATTCACCATCATCACCTCCATCAACAGACAAGAGTACATAACTCTGTCAAAGTTTTTGTAAGAATTATGGCCCGTTTTAACATAGACTTTTGGTTAAGTTTTTTGTACCAATTCACTTTTTTCAAAACCATTACAGATATTGCTTTGAAACTTACAACACTTATTCACCATCATTACATTCATCAACAGACAAGAGTACATAACTCTGGCCATGTTTTTGTAAGAATTATGGCCCTTTTTCCACTTAGAATTTTGGTTAAGTCTTTCGTACCACCCCACTTTTTTGCAAAACCATTAGAGATATAGCTTACAATACTTATTAACCACCATTACCTCCATCCACAGACAAGAGTACATAACTCTGTCAAGGTTTTTTAAAAAGAATAATGGCCCTCTTTCGATTTAGATGTTTTGGTTGAGTTATTCATACCAAATCAATTTTTGTTAAGTCTTTCGTACCACCCCACTTTTTTCCAAAACAATTAGAGATATAGCCTAAACACTTACAATATCTTTTATCCACCAACAGCCAAGAGTGCATTATTCATTGAAGGCTTTTGTAAGAATTAACGACTTATAAAGTACTTTGCTTATAAATAGTATGATAAAGTAATTGCTTATGTTTTCTATACCACCCAAAATAGTTTTGTTTTATTGACAAGCACGAAAAAGTCGAGCATGCTGTCCTCTGACAGCTCTTGTTCATACGTGCATTAATTAAGTTAAGGCTGTTTCATGGATCACCTTTAAATAGTTCATACCTGTAGAGCCCTGATTGCTGTAGTTCCGGATAGTTTATATCAATACCGGGAGTCTCCAGTATGTACTTTACATTTGTGACCAAATACTCGCTTTCTTCTGATCGTAAGGCACGCGTTAATAGTGTTTGTCCGTCCGTATCTCTCTTGTTAATGTCGTTATATTTGGACTGATTATCCGTGCCTTTGTAAAATATATGAAAGTTTAAATAATTTTATAATGTTTATTTTGAAAATACGTGTATACTACTTGAATTGTTTAATTTGAACTTTGGCGAATTAATTTTTGATTAGTGTTTTATTATATTTACCAGAGATCAAAAAGGAAACCGAGAGGTTGTCTGATTCTGTTTCCCATTATTTTATGTCAAACATTGTTAATTAATAGTTTACAGTTAATAGTTAACAGTTAATTGAATGATTGGCATCCCGTGGCGCTCGTCAAAGGAAAACCGACTTTAGATAATCTGCAACCACGACATACCGCGATCTGCTCATACAAACAGTGTTTTCTATTCGTCATTAACAATGCTTTAGAACTTTCTTGAAAGAAGTCATTGGTGATTACAATGAACAATTTTTAGAGTAAAAAGTGTGACATCTTGAATATTCAAAGTTAACCTTTATTACAAAGTTTTTGAAAACATTTTACAGTTTCTCCTTTTTCCCCACGATGTTTTTAAAAGACGCCTTCTACACAATTGTCAACCGTTGTCTATATCGAGGAAGGGCTAACTTATCATTATCTAAAATATGACAAACTTAAAAAAAACAATCCGACTTGTTGATATATTTTTCAAATATGTTTTTAAGATATCTTTGCTCACCATTTGTGTTTAAAAAGAAAGAGCTGGATTTCCCTTCGTCATATAGATCGGCCCCTTGTCGTCTACGAAACTATAAAACAATGTCAGACAATTAGTGTATTATTTCAATAGTTCCATACATTTCATATCATAAAACGAGTAAACACGTCTTAATTTATATTAAAAAAATGTTTGTGTTGGTTATTTTTTTAAAAACGTATTTTTCGCAAGTATCTGCATTGATAAAAGGTAGATGAATACAGATATGTCAGAAATCGTATGTGTCAATCAAACATTAAATTTATTTTAAAGCAGTTATGAGAAATAATGTTCTTATTTGAAAACATCTTTTAAAAACAATGTAATCTTTGAATAATTGAAAGTACAAGTTGAAAAACATGGTTTGAAAATTTAGAAATTACTTATTTGAGCCGTCTCACGAGAAAACCAACATTGTGAACTCGGCGTAAAGTGTCGACCCTGATCAGCCTAAGCATACCGCGCAGGCTAACCCGGACAGACTCTTTTCGCCTCCCGTGGATTTTCTGTTTCAGGAATCACTACTCTATACCTCTATCCCCCTGAGACGGAATGTGTCGGCCCGGATCAGTCAGCGCGGACAGCGCAGGCTAATCTGGTCGATATATTACGCAGAGGTCATAATGTTGGTTTTCTCGCGGGACGGCTCAATTTGAGAATGTCCTCAATAGTCGTCTGTATCAATGAAATCAATCAGTGTAAATATTTGTTCTGCATGAGAGCATGTGGGCTAATGGCAGACTCAACCCTTTCCCTCATATAGACGCTTTTGACGCCAATGACGACTTTTAAAATCATTGTGGAAAAATGAGAAATTGCTCATGATGAGCAATTTCTCCATTTGCCACAATGATTTAAACTATATTCAATAATAATGATATCATTTATCGAGAGTTTCTGTTTATTGGACTTGATAATTTCAAAGTCGTCTGCTGCAGATTGTTTGTATGTGGGAAAGGGTCCAACACAAACAGTGTATATGCTAGTATGTCCCAATCTTACCAAGTATTCGTCTCCAAAATGACGAATGAAACTCCAAACACCTTGCCTTTCCTGATCGCAACTTTCGTAACTCGATTCATCATCATCATCACCGTCTTGGTTTAAATCGTATATGTTGTCTTGTATTACTGGTGCATTCTGGCTGTTTACTCCACCCATACCAGGCTCCTATATTTCGTCCTTTGGAAAAAGGTACTTTGAGGTACTTTGAGATGGCTTTTGTGAACAGTTTTGATCAAGGTTAGCCTGGCAAAAACATCATGTAAAGACATATTAGCTTAAACTAGTGGGCTACACTTACAGTTTTTTTTGGTCGAAAAAGACTATGAAAACTGAGATTGTGCTGATGTACAGGCCCGTCTGGATATTCAGTGTACGCAGGTATTTTGATGTGAAGCAATCGTGACTTAAAATGTAAATGACGGCGTATTGCCAAGTGAATCGGGCCCGCCTAAGGCAGATATAGGGGAGGATGTAAAATAGTGAAAAAAAAAGAGAGAGAGAGAGAGAGAGAGAGAGAGAGAGAGAGAGAGAGAGAGAGAGAGAGAGAGAGAGAGAGAGAGAGACACACAGAGAGAGAGACAGAGAGAGACAGAGAGAGAGAGAGAGATAAAGGGAGAAAGAGAGAGATATAGATAGAGACAGAGACAGAGAGAAAGAAAAAGAGACAGAGAGGGAAAGAGACAGAGATAAAGAGACAGAGAGACAGAGAGAGAGATAGAGACAGAGACAGAGAAATAGAGACAGAGACAGACAGAGAGAGACAGACAGACAGACAGACAGAGAGAGAGACAGAGAGAGAGAGAGAGAGAGAGAGAGACAGAGACAGAGAGAGACAGAGAGAGAGGGGGGGGGAGATAGAAAGGAGAAAACGAAAGACAGAGACAGACAGACAGAAACAGACAGAGACAGAGATAGAGAGAGAGAGAGAGAGAGAGAGAGAGAGAGAGAGAGAGAGAGAGAGGGAGAGGGGGGGGAGAGAGAGAGATAGAGAGAGAGAGAGAGGGAGGGGGGAGAGAGAGAGAGAATACCGAGAG